>DWJZ01001434.1:0-23502 GCA_018249125.1 Asbolis capucinus
ACAATTGTGCATGTTTGTAGCTCATATGACCAACAGGATCATTGGGTAGTTGTCATCCCATCTTCTTCCGAAGCGCAGCGAGTGCCTATTGTAGTAAATTATAAATTGAGTAAAATCAATTGGGATACATTGTTTTGGCCTTACTTTGATCTTTTAGCGGCAACCCCCTTCTCAACCTTGATTATTTCTGTAGATCTCCAAAACCCTACCTACCTACCATTCTTTACCACGCCATTAAAAGTTCAATTGACAAACTCATCACTAGGTTTGCCATAATCTATTGTCATCTTATCATCCGCAACTCAGATACCTCTAAAGCATGAACGCAATGAAGTAATAGCGCCACGAGCTGCATTTAGTGCTCCCCAAGGTTACGGTGGTACAAGATAAAGATGTAATAGCGCGATTGTTCAAGTATTCTTTTATAAACTTCGCCTTAATCTAAATTAGTCGAGTTTTAATTCCACTAAGCCGTAGTAAAGACAATAAGGAACTAACAGACAGAGTGGAGGCCAGGGTTGCGCAAGTTTTATCAGAACAGCCTCGAGCATTTTACATGTAAGACACCATTAATCTTCTGTCTGTTAATCGTTGTTCTATTGTTAGACACACTAAATTGCGCTAGAAAGAAAACTAACGAGAAAAGTGATCCGATAATCGGATTAGAATTGTCTAGTGACGTAAGTATTGAAATAATATAAATGGTAGTCTGACCCGGACAAAAATAGGTCACTCATTAACAACTGTAAGGAGACTCTTTCCACCCTCAGCCCACACCTGTTTGTTTGTAGAGATTATTCCTGGACACCGCTACAAAATGACTATATAGCAGCGAGCCAAACTGCTATAAAATTCTTCTCACTCTATATAGTTTAGTTATTGAATCCGTTTACTTAAGCAATGTACTGCTTTCTTTCTCTTTCTAACTCACCTGAGCGTGCTGTTAGTTCTAACGAAATAGTATACATAGCGTACCAAATACCAAAATACTTTTATCTCTCAACAACCCGAATACACATGTAAGTATTAACTATTCAACAACTAATGATGTATTTATTCCTTTTAAATATATTTAATTAGGAAATAAATTGAATTAATTAGGTACACAGAACAAAATTGAGTTGTATCGATACAGAGTTGTGGAGCACGGTAGTGTTAATCTGAGTAAGAGGACGTCATTAGCGCATTGCCTCAACATTTCTCTATGTATGTACGTTCTGTTACAAATTGTGTACATTGTGACAGGTCGGAAATAGCTAAGGTCTGTGACCGGTATTGTGAAATTGTCAACGCGAGCACCCATACGTAGAGATGCCACTATAGAATGCGACTGCACACTTCAAAGACATACAACTTACAGGCAGTTTTTCTTATCCATACAAAACTTGTAAAGAAACGGTATATTGAACATACGCCTCATGACATACCTAAAACAAAACGATGTCTTGAGGGATCGGATGAGTACGGGTTGGGCCGAAATCAGTCAACAGGAGATGTTCTAGCTTATGTCACGCATATATGGGACGAGGCCCTCGAGAAAACCGGGGAAGCGTTGGCTGCCTCCCTCGACGTCTCGGAGGCCTTTGACAGGCTCTGGCATGATACCTTTTTGAGCAAGCTTCCTGCTTATAGTATATCCCCTGGTTTGACCTGCTGGGTAATAAACTTCCTCAGTGAACTTTCTTTCGGGGGTTGTTGACGGCACGTCGTCGCAACTAATCCCGGAGTTTCTCAGGGTTCTGTTCTCTCCGCACTTTGCAGAGTGTGCACAGGAATTGCACGATTTAATACCTCCATCCCCATTACATCATCGAATAATCCGACGCACTGCGGGTATCCATCTCTTCGTCGTTAATATACCGCAGTACGAGCGACACTCTACGCCTCGTCTTTTGTCGCCCGTAACGCAAAGGACTGAAATAAGTTGCCCGCGCCGGTTTTTCCGTTCGATTACAATATAAATTTCTTAAAGTTGGTTCACTCTTGGTGAATAAGCTTCTACTAAGTTATTGTGCTTTATCATCAAATTCTTCGAGGCCACTCACTATCAAGTGGGATCTTAGTCAAGCGCTAATTTATTCATGGTAAATAAGCAGTGGATGACAAAGACACAGTTTTTTTATTAAACCGTCACATTACATGTTTAACTCGTTTATATCTTGGCCTGTTACAACTTTTCAATGCCACAATACACGAGTTTGGTAACAAAGACAAAAAATAGCAAACTTTATAGCATGAATTGGCACAAGAATGGTATACAAGTTTTGTACGGATGAGAAGAACGGAATATACGGTATCTACAACAACTATTGTTTAGAGTTTATACCATGTGAAGTGAAAATTCTCCAGAATCGTAAGTTGAAATTCGATGAAACGAAAAATGTTCACTACAAAAGACTTTAAACAATCTTCTTAAAGTCCCAACACTATGATTCAAAATAGACAACGCCAGTCAGTATGCCAAGACTAAACTATAATATAAAATAACAGGCGATACCTCAGTAGTTCGCTGCATGGCGTTCATACCGTATTAGCCAGAAATAATGTACAAACGCGTTCAAAGAATTCCACAGAATTGTACCTTAATAAGTTTATATTGGTGAAAGTTTACGAAACGCAGTATCAATACGACACAAGACTTCTGGTGTTAACCAAGAACGGGATGCTGGCGCAGCAGGTGCAGGAGTTACACGATGATGTTAGGTCCGGAGTGACGTGAAGGAATGGTCGGGTTGCGTTCCCAGGCTCCATCCTGGCAAGCATTATAGGGTATCTTTCCCATACAAGCCGGGAACGCGGCGATGTCTGGTTTTAATTTATATCTGATATTGTAACAACCATTTCGTATAGATTACAATGTTTTTGTAAATGTTTCAATGTCAGAATAATGTAACTTATGAAATTAGTAAAAAGAGAAGAAATTTTCGTATATGTAACATTTTTAAGAGAACCATATTGAATGGTAATATTTTTCCTATAAAACGTGATTATTTACGAACGACACGTGTCAATGGTTACGATTGTTATCGTCACATAAGTCTTGGAACCTTCTCGGAGGCGGTACTAACATCCCAGACTTGGTTCACCTCAAATTGCTCCACTAATCTGCACTGAAGCGGGATGAAGGTTGTATGTACATTATCTACTTTATATTGATGAACATTTAAAGACTCCCACTAACAGACTCGGCTTGATTTTAACAGATTACAACATGCCGGAATACAATGGCCTGCCAACAGCCGCACACCTCGTTTGTTTGGTCGAGGAAGTACACAAAACTACTCTCAGTAAATGATTTATTGTCTGTCGTAGTATTGGTAACACAGGTACGAATGTTTCTGGTACTACGAGTACATGGTATAAATGTTAAATTTCCAGAATATCAGTTATTGTTAGTGAGCGTTTATATATATCAACAACGTGTTGTCAAGCAAAGAAATAGCTTAGGAAAACCCTTTTACATTTGAGACATAAAGGAGTTGGAAAGAAACCATGTTTTTACGTCTTTTTATTCAAAACAATTTCAAGTTATTAAGGAAGCAATAACTAATTTCCGAAAGTCAACATAAAAAAAGGAATCAACCCTTTATAGTTTATATTTCCGAACGATTTCCAAAAAATTGTTCATCCTCCATGTACTGAAGTGTGGTTTCAGCACATTAAATACCCACTATGCAATTATGGGTTTCTCCCCATAAATGAGGAGGTCTAGAGCATACCCTGCCACGCTGCTCCAATGCAGTGGATAAGTATAAAGAAGGCAATGTGATGTTAACGAATAACCAATAAGAATAAAAGACTGTCGAAGATATACTTCATATAATTTATTAAGTTTACAAAAACAAGATCCACAAGTCCGAATCCAACTTGATCGTATTATTTCAACAAACTCTTCACAATCATATATTTTCACAACAGCGTTCATCGATTCATATCGAAGACTGATGTAATTTAAAATCAATGTGTTTTTTTGGAAATCCCTTTCTACTCAGCATTGTCAGATGATAAAGTAATGCTTAAAATGTATGTATTTCTGTAATGAATGTCCATTCCATTTATTATTTCAGGAAGGGCATGGAAAAAGGTAACATTGTGTTCATTTGTGATAATGATGAGTTATAACCGTTATTATCAGAAGGGACGACAGTAGAAACATTTTATTTCACTTTTATCGAAGGGGAATCTAACTAAAAAACATTCAAACTCACTGTGGTAATATTTCGTATATGAAGCTCATATCTTTGATGGCAAAGTGAGATGAGATTTCATGCTAATGTGCAAGTCTGATTGTTCGAATTGGGCACATATAAAGAAGCTTCAAAGTGACAAGGCGTTATCCCAGAGAAGGTAAAAGAAAGAGGGGAGGGCCGCAAAAAAAGGTGGGACGATGTCAGCAGGCAGCTGTCAGGAGCGATGCGAAGCAGAGTGGCGTAAGACAAGGGATTGGAAAAGGTTGGAAGCGGCCGTTTCTGATTGGCAAACTGAACTTCAAAAACTATTTTTTTAAATTATTATATACATATGTATTTGTATCAATACTTACTATGATTAAGTTGATCTGAATAAAAGGCTGAATAAAAATTATTAAAGTGTAAATATGAAAAAAAAATCTCAAAACTATTGAAATTACGCCATTCAAAACTCTGAATGATAAAATTAAAACAAACGATGACCAAGATATATTGATAATGGCGATGAATTAACGAGAGCGTTTGATGACGTCTATAGTAACACTTATTAAAATAGGAGCAGAGTCGCCGTAGCTCGAGACGGTTGCTTGTCAACAAGATGGATATCTGAGGCGCGGCTGACAAAAGGTTCTGATAAACGATTTCGTCGCCGCTAATAAAACTTATTATTTATGGTCATTTATACAAGCTTTTGAAATTATTAATCGGTATTTCACATCACGAAACCTCTGTATCGTTAAGAAATACATCAGAACAAGATGATGTAGTGATAAAAATTATAGTTTCACGGTAAGTTGTACAAAAAAATCATTATGATAATTACAATGGAAAGGTTAACGTGTGTATTATTCATACCTAATTAAACTTGAAAAAGACTAACTATAACATTGTTATCTGACCATAACCGTAATAGTAGAAAAATATTACAGTAAATAGTTTTTACGTCGCGTCCTATCGCACATGATCTCGTGATGTGTGGGTTGTTTGCATCAATCAAATACAGCCAAGGGACGATCATGTGTGAGCCAGATTTTAGGCATTAACACACAATTATAAAACATACGTGAATTAATCGTATGTTATTATAAAATACTACAAATTGCCCTCGCTTTGCTTCGGAAGATTAGTTGTCCAGTGGTTGACATACTAATTTTAACCACCCACGAAAACAAAGCATTTTGCGCCGAATTGAGGCGGCTTAGAATACAAATCCCGATCCCATGCTGGCCTGCCAGGGTGTCGCAGAAGGCGCACAGAAGCCAGCTACTCGCTGCTAAGGCTTCGCGGAATTATTCTCTTTTTGTGAAGGTATTCGGAAGGCTAGGCACACCCTCTTGCTTGGATCAGCTGCGTCGTGGTTCGTCGTACACCGACTGGGGCTTCAGAAACAGTTCTTTTCTTTTTCCCCCCGTCCCCAACCTTTTCCCCATTCTTCTTCTGGCACCCGTCCTGAAGTATTTCGTGTACCTGGGGTCAGTTGCCCTCGTAATTGATTCTAGTTGCTCCAGCAATGTACCGCTTCCCTTATATCTCACTCTTCCCCGCGTATGCGCTTCTGTTACTTCCTTCCTGGCAGGCGACGCGTTAGTAACACATCCGACTGCTGTTATTAGCGTCCATCGACGGCGGTGATCACTTACCATCAGGTGACCCGTCTGCTCGTTTGCCTGCTTGTCACGTAAAAAATAAATAAAAAACATTTTTCATGGATAAAAAGTATCCTATCACTATTGTCCTTACGTCGGAGTTGACATACACATTTTAATCTGTTATCCTGTGGGAACTAACTCATTTCCTAGGATAAAACACATCCTGTAACCATTCTCGGGTTTTAAACTACGACTATGCCAAGTTTCATCTAAATCTATCCAGTAGATTTTGCGTGAAGCTCGAACAGACAGACAGAAAATAAATCAAAACAAAAATGTTTGGGTCTCTATACCAATAACAAAGCCTCCCTTCATCAAAATTCTCAAAAAATATTTAGTGTCCAGAACTGACCCCGTTACACTTTTATTATTAGGATAGACTTAATCATGGTTATATGTATATTGCCTGTGGCTAAGCGGACTCGTGGTTTCTTTGTTGAAATTAATGATTTGATTCTTATAGTAACTTTGTAAGTATTGTGACTAGCAACTTGGGCATTAGAATCGTTTATAGAATACTGTACCCGTACTACAAATTGAAGAATTGAAGGTAAATTTGCAAAATAAAAAAAAATGTTAACTTCCTGGAACTGAAGCTTATTTTGCTTCGTTTGCCTGTCACTGTATTCTAAGTTTCAGTGTAGTTGATAATGTATTGACGACTAGGTACTAGGAAGTTACTTGATTTCTTTTTTAACAAGCGTATAAAGCTACAGTAATTACATATATAATACGGTTCTAAGACAAATGTTGTTGATTGTCTGAGATGGAAGTGGACTTTACAAAGTGGTTACTAAATAAAATAATGGACAAACAATATCGAAATATTATGAAATAGATTTTAATGTTTTACTAACGTGGAAGGGCCACTACAAATCTCGCCGTAATTGTCTGCCACTACTCTAATTTTATTCTCTTCGTCCGTCACATTTTAACTCATCTAGTATGTCCTTCTCCTGCGCCTGTTGTCTTAATTCCTGATTATCTATTTTGCTTCGTGTAATTCCGAGGCTACACCAATGTATAAAATGAAAATAAATTACTGCTCTAATGGAAATCCTATTTAGACTGTGGTAGCCCACGCACCTCGGACACACTTTGTCTGGTAAAACATTAGATCTGTACACCTTATTTTATACACTAATACGTACGATACGTAAGATATCAACGATTTTTTGGGATTTATGACAGCACAATTTTTAATATATAAATTATTTTGACGCTTCGCGCTGTGTTTAATTTTTTGTAGTAGAATATGTAACGAGATACAGGTTTTACTAGGCAACTAGAGCGGGCTACATCCTCGTTGGGTAATGTAACGTATCTCGTAACATGTTTTGCACTCTAACACTAAGTACATTACTCTAAAATACTATCCGCAATGAAGTCATCTTCATATTTCACCGCCATCATTTTATTGCGTGCATGGAGCGATATCTCCGCGTACCGTACCTGCAACCGATTGCGTTTTAATGTTAACAGGTAGGAATTACCGGTTCCCATGTCTTCTGAGGCACACCATGTTGAATGATTGCCGGTGGTCGCAGTCAAGGTCTCTCGAGCGCGGCGCCGAGTTGCACAACCTGCGTTACTTTACTTTCACACACGTCACTAACATTTGGCCGTTAAATGTACTATACTGTAGTAGTAATTGGAGTTATTGTCAGTGAGTATATAATGTGAATATAATTGCAGTTTTTCAATTATTTTTTTCATTGTTTATAATTTGCAAAGTCGAAATTATATTTACACGAAATTACCACGGAAATACAATAGCAGAAATATAAAGTTCCAAGGTCATTATATCAGTTGACATTCTTCGACCCTTACGATATCTCCAAATTAGTGAGAAATCCTATGCTACGCTGCTCTAGAGCAGACTGGTGGAGAGGTCAGTGGTCGAGTTCGGATGTTCTAATCACGTCTAAAAGCCTTCGACAAGGTTTATCGAAGCTCTCCGCAACGGAAGCGCTCAATTATTACTGTTGCAATCAGTATTATCTGTAATTTAATCATATTTTTGGAATACTCAGTGTTTTTATTTTTGTACTCGGCGAGCTGTGGACTAGCGTAGGTGTTTATATGTTCCCCTTGTAAGAATTCTAAGTGATCACTAATTTATGAGCAGGAAGTCGATGTCTACTCAATCACCACCGAGCTCATTGTCAGCTCCGGCGATCGTCTCCGACCCTCACTAACCCTACAATTAAATGAACATGAAGTACCAACACCAAGCTGCGGAATAATGTTGATGAAGTGGTGATAATGTTGAAGCTTATAATGAAGATAGTCAATTGTTCTATACAAATACTCTATCAGTTACAATGTAAAGTAATTACAACCCTTTGTCTTGTAACAGTACCTTGTTCTCAAACTTGAATAGGTACGACTAGCCGAGGTACAAAAGGACGTTACCACCTTTATTTGTTATTTCAATAAATAACGATACCTTATCAAGAAATTTAAGCAACAGCCAGCAGTTAATTAGGGGATGGGTGACTAGTACTAAAAATTTCGTGATCGCTTCTGTGTTTCAGAGGGCACGTAGTCGTACAGCCGTCAGGTCCAATCAGGGTAGCCAACATTTTTTTGTTTGAATATGGTATTTTTTGAAAAAAAGAGCTTAAAAATATACTATATTTTAACGCTTAAAAAATATAGTCTTCTATGGAGAGAATAAAAAATAGTAATTTTCAACTCATTTGTTTTTAAAAAATATATTTTTTTTGTTTTACGCACACGCATACGTCAGTTAAAAATTTAGGACATTTTTATTAGATTTAGTATTGCAAAGTATATGTTGCACTGATGTAGTATTTTCGTGTACTATATATTTCTTGAACAGTATATTGTATGGAGTCCCGAAATACAGTACAATGCAATATAGTATATGTAGTTCGGTTGGCAACCCTAGTCCCAGTTGCTATTATTATATACATAGCAATTGTTAAGCAATGTCGAGTCCTTCGGGCGACTATAAAACTTCCGGCACTTAGGATGGCCCCTAACCCACAGTGGAGCAGCGTGGTGGAGTATATTCGAAGCCCCTTAGTAACAAAGAGAGTCCCATTCAAAGTTACCGATCTTTAATGGGTTGTATTAATATTTTCTATATTTTCCTTTGCAATTATTAATTTGCATAAATTTTACACAATATTTAACAAGGTGAAAGGAAAGTCCTCGCAATAGAGGAAAATAAACAGTAGGTAGTTGGTATTGCGCCAAATACCGGGAACGTAGATAAGATGTAGGTATCAAGGTTGTCTATTTAATGAGATAATGGCATCTCGGCCTTGTGGCAGCCCTGCGTTTAGGGTTCTGTAGAAAATTCTAAGGCAAAAGCACCTTCAGTACTAGGAACCTGTAATTTGCCGGGTATAGGCCATTATACATAACATGGCGAAAAACTGATAAAATAAATTGTTGAAAAATATATATTTTATGTACACGTCCCATACACAGGAGCAAATAGTTTTCTCGCGTGCTCGATTATCATGGGATATTTATCTTAATTCTCGTGAATATTTGAAGATCTTTTTTTTATTCAGGAAAATGTTTCTGGGGATTTTTTTGGGTCATGCGTAGTACTCGCTCAAAAACTAAATGTCTGGTTCTTGACATTTAAAGAGATTCATGACAGTACCATAATTAAATAATAATAATAAATATCTTTGGACAACTCCCACACGGTCGGCTGACCCCAAACTAAGCGTTAGCTTGTACTATGGTAATCAGACATATGTATATATATTTTTAATGCATACCATCATTACACCCAGACACGCAAAACTGTTTCACACACTCAAACTGTCAAACTGTGTCACAAAAAAATTCTGCTCATCACAGAAAAGTTTGACCTGGGTGGGATCGAACCCACGACCTTCGATGTAATAGTCAGGTTCACTACCCACAAGACCAACCGGCCTGTCTATAAAGTACACCTATTGTGAGTTTGAAAGGAAAACGAAGATCTGGTTCACGGGTCCTCGGGCGTTACTGTGGAATCATACAAGCACGGTGACTGATACACACTTGACCGTTTTTTTTTAGTTGAAGTTTTCTACTTGATAACATATGTATACTAGTCTTAACAACGCTACTAAGTTCGAGATAGGCTCGAATTTATTTTTAGAATATTTACAGGAATAAAATTAGAAAGGACAAATACAATAAAAATAACCACTTATGTCTAACGTAAATAATATTCTTATTATGGAAACGACAATACAAAAGCTTAGTCCCCGCCGGCCCATTGACACGTTCAGGGTTCGACACAGGCTTGCCGGTGCTACCATACTTTAATTACGGGTATAATAAGAGTATGAGCGGGTAAGGAAATTTAATTCAGATTACAATATCGTAATTCTATGTTCACTGAACATCATTGTTGATGAGACTGAGAGTACAAAACAGGTAATGGAATGTCAACATTCAAATATCATTATGGAAGGGATTAGGAAAAATGTTACAGAATGTCACCATCGGGAAGATGTAAGCCAACGTAGATGATTGCCTGCGAAGAGAATTGACATTGATGTGACAGACGACTATTTGTTCTCGGGTTAGCGAGGTTGGTACTTATTATTTGTGTTAGCTAACTCTTCATTTTTTAATCGACTTCAAAAAAAGGAGGAGATCAATTTGTATCTTTATATTTATATATTTTATGTATTTATTATACAAATATATTTTATTTTTTGTAAACAAATTGCCAACCCTAGCTGTAGCACTTGTTCCCAACTTCTTCAACAAGTTATGTACAACATAATTTGTTATAGTGATATTGGTACTGAGAGTGCGCCAGTCAGTCTGTCAGTCTTAAAGTATGTTTTCTGAAGAATACAAGGGAATCGAGAAGCTGCTCCTCTTTTGAAGTCTGTTAAATATAAGCTTTTTTCCGAAATCTTTTTCCGTAAAAATAGAACTCTCACGTAATTCTTAATCTAATTCAGTAGATTTCAAATCCGACTAAGGGTCCATTAAGCTTACTAACGGAAAACAAAGTATAATTGGATATAAAAGTTCACCTCTAATGAGTTTCAAGGGAATTACTGTTTCGATGTGGATCAACTTCTATAAAGACGACAAACTCAAGCACATGTTGTTCCAATTAAAAAGCTAAAATTAATGACGTTCTTCAGTAATGAACAAAGTGAGTTTTTACTAAGAAAAAAAATATTTTAGTGTTGTAATGTTTAATTGCATTAGCAAGGCTTATTAAAGCCGACAATTGTCAATTAGAACTATCAGTTTGGGAGCAGGGCTTTGCGAATTATTAGTCAGTTACTGATGTCTCGTTCATATCCCGGCGGCTTTTTCGATTGTTAAAAATCGAGATGAAGTTAATATTAGGACATCAATATCTATAAGTCTGCGATAACCTGTGTAACTGTTACAGTTATGTCACAATAACTACTTTTTTCTTGTAACTGGTTCTTTCGTTGCCAAGCGAGGGCAGTTTATAGTTACCCATAAGTATAAAAGAAATTTGCGTCGGTAATAACTTTGGTACCTGGTGTGTGTATGCTAATCTGCTCGTTTGTCGGCTATTCGCAAAAAAATTCTCCATTTAGACACATTATTACTAGGAGTGGCTAGACGAATGTAGCTGGTAACTGGATTTCAAATTAAACGTAAAAGAAGTGACATGAATAAAACAGCGTTATACGTTTATCGATTTATTGAGGAATAATAAAAGCTTTAATGAATATAACATGTCTCTACCTGCTTACGTCGCAGTCATATTTCTGAAAAACAAATAAGATTTTAGTTGCATATCCGAAGAACAATATAAACAATGCTTTCCCAGTTAAGTATAACAAGCAAACTTCATTACTGCGATCCTAATATGTTGAGAACAGAAATAAATCTATTGATATGAAACTAAAATCTCATTTCTAAGTTCACGCTTCGCTTCTCTTAGTTGTGAACAAAACACTTTCCAAAATTAAATAACGTATTGCTCTTTAACCATCACTATCTATTATATAATCTGTCATTATGACTGACATTTTAATCAAGATCGTGAAATAAGTACAATAATATTACAATGGACAGTTTTACCGCAAAGTGAAGGCCCAGACGCGAGAGAAAAAATATATTTCTTAGTCACTGTTTATTTATCTTACAGAAAGTGAACTGAAGTAGTTCAATAACTTTTTACTATGATGGAGGTACTCACGGTTACTGGCACTCACTAGGTGTGACATTTCAGGTCATTGGGTTGAAATATCGGTATATTATTCAAAGCGAGACTACCCTCATTATAATAAATAGTTTAAAGTTGTCAGTAATATACATATGTATTGTAATGATTTTTGCAACAGTTTCATAATAAGTAAGAATACAAAAGTTATATTAAATGCATTTTTGAAGTTTTGTGCGTTTTATTCTCCCCTTTATTAACTCAGTGTTAAGGATAATTTTAGTTTGATCAAGCTCAAGAACATACATTGGTTACACTTGCATTTCAGTCTTTGGTATCGACGAACCTCACTAATTTTGATATGAAGGGATTCATTGTAAATTGCTTACAAATAATTTCAAATTTAATTACTACAATCACAAATATAAATCTAAATATTCACTATTATAATTATAATTTTGACTTTTTGATGACTTTTATTTTTATTAAATTTATCTTTCATCAATGTGGATTTAACGTGGGGAATTTTGTCAACATAAATTACACTAATCGTGAGCACCTCTTATAATTTAAAGAATAACTTTTTTTATTTAACAGCTGTTTTTTAGGCAGAATTATTATCAATTCATAAAAAAAATATTATTAATTAATAATTGATTAATCATAAAAAATATATATTATTGCGACGTATTCACAACATAGACCTAATTTCAAATACACTATGGTCTTAAGTGAGTAAACGTAATTCCTTAGAAATGCATTTCATTGTAATATGTTAATATACTATATATATTTAGTTTATTACAGGTTCCTTAATCTTTTAACATATGGATCGGAACCACGCGCACATCTTAGCACGTTGCTGAGTTCTGATTCTTCATATTAACACTTATTTTAATAAATTTAAATGCCCCAACATTTAAGTAGCTCAAACTAAATGTCGCGGAGAACATTGAATGACACATTTATTGATATCAGAATCTTAAAAATTATATAAATTCTGACACTCAGACAAAACTTAGTATTTTATCCACTAAAAGAGCTGATGATTTTCAAAATAGGTGAACAAATTTTCTCGCATCATTCCTAACAACACTCCACTGAATTATCTTTCAAATAAATAAAACTAGTCCAAAATCAGCTCATCAGTTTGGAAGTTACAATGCCACCAACAAACGCGTTAAAACATATAACTTTCCCTTTTTGTAGGTTTTTAAAAATATAGTATTGTACATAGTAATTATCAGAATACAGCAACGTTATATAATATAGACTATTACGTCATCACAGTCAGTGTTAAATAATCTCCAAACATCACCGACCACATATTCTCTAATTATCAATAACACAAGACAAGACGAGGAGAATATTGTGTACTCCATTGTTACCAACGAACGAAAGTTATTAAAAGGTGCCGAAATTATTAACGAAAATCAATGAATTGTTTTTGAAATACAGTTTAGTTAAAATGTAGATTTAAAAAAACAATAAAAGGTTTAAAAACGAAATTTGATATTTTCACTCTCCAAAAGTCTATTACTACACCGTTTTCTTACTAAATTGTAACAAGTCTGTATTATTCCATGAAAAGACAATGGTTACGAAGGAAACAGAAGGAGGTAGATAATTCTTTGTCTTATCAGAATTTTATAAATTCAAAGTAATTTTAAATATTGAGTAAAAAGGATTGAATGAGTTAGTTCGTGTCACCAGAAGGACTCCCAAAATATTTATATACCTATCTACTTTTATTCTTATTATTGTCTAAACTAATAAAATACTGAATTTTGAATTAATAATGAAAAACCGACCGCGCGTGTGTCCAATAATAATATTTTTATATTTTATTTAAATAAATTTTCATTCATTTCAGGATAATTTTAACCCTTCCAATAACTCTTCAGCTTGAATGTAATATGTTTTAACTCACATTTTACAGTTGTTTAAGAATTAAATTACAGTAAAAAAGAATAGAGCTTACAGATAGTTTAAACTATTTCGAGCAGTGTACATTCCTAAACGGTAATATTTAAATAATACTAGAAGCCTCACTTGCCTTTGATAAAGTGAATTACAATAAATACACAGAAACTCATTTTAAGCAGAGTAAAAGTTTGTTTACATACACAACACAATTATTGTCTTTACAAAACTTTATGCGGCCTGTAATTTCGGCCTCTACATTACACTTTAATTTAATCATGTGACCTTTTAAAATTATGACACAATAATAAAGACATGAAAGGAAATATAAGAAATAAATTTAATATATCGAAAAATACTACAGCAGTCAGGCAGTTTATTAAAAAAGATGAAAGGAACAAAATAATTTATGCTATTTCATGTATATAACATTAATATCTTTCCCAAAGTACTCGGACCAAATACTTAGTATAAATATAAATTTTCCTTTCAAAATTGAATATTGTCAGTAGAAAAATAAAAAGGTTTTTAACGTTTAAATCTAAAGAATCACATGCGACTGTAGAATTAAAATATAAATACAAAACATATATTCTTGTGCTCTAAAACAAATGAAAAATGTGCTTTGCTGTAACTTAACTCGCTTTTCTTTAACATTTATTTAGTGGAGTTCCCAGCGCTGGCGACTTTGTTCTTGATCCAGTTGTTGGTGCGGGTGAAGATGTCGGGCTGGTGGGACGGGTCCTGCCAGGCCAGCAGGTTCACTCTCTTGATCTCATCACACGGCACCACGGGGTTACTGGAACAACAAGATTTAATTTATTAATGAATACCGGTAATATTTATTTCGAATAATATAAACATTGGCTGTCACACCTTGTTATAACAATTAAAATAAAGAATAAAAACATATACATTATAAGAGATGAAAAAAAAACTTCCCGAAAAGGACCCCTTTTCGAATATAAAAATAATCAAGAAAATCTGTACACAGTGAAAACATACGGGTCAATACATGGTAAGGACAGATGTTGAAACCCCTCACATCTTTCTAGTGTCTTTCTGTTGTCAATAAGTTAGATAGTGGTGATAGCGTAGTGGTTTAGAATTCGTTCTCCTACTGGGGGGGTCCGGGTTCAAATCCCAGGCACGTCTGACTTTAGGAAGTTATGTGCGTTTTAAGTATTTCAATGTCTATTGCTTTAAAGGTGAAGAAAAACATCGTGAGGAAACCTTATGCCGGGGAATTGGCAAAACTCAAAGGTTTGTGAAGTCTGCCAATCCGCACTTAGCCGGCATGTTGGACTATGGCCTTAACCTCCTGATTCAGAGAGGAGACCCGTTAGTGGGCCATGATGGGTTGAGGTGATGAAGTAAAGTTACCTCTCAGACGGCATGTGGAAGACATCCCTCTGCACGCTCGTGAGGGCGCCGTTGTCGCACAGCAGGCGCGCCAGCGAGGACCGGCGCAGCTCGGCCAGCTGCCGCTTGCTGAAGCTGCCCGCCTCGTCCGCGTGCGAGTAGAAGTACCGGTCGCCCGCCCGCGAGCGCCACAACTGCTCCTCTGGAAATAAAAAATATATTATAAAGAAGGTTCCTCTTCGGGTCTTTTCAAAGCTAATTTTTATCGTGTTCAAAAAAGTTCTAGGATATGGAAATAAGGTGCTTTCCAAGAATTAAAAAATGGGTAAGATTAGCTAGTATAAACGGAGAGTAATCCTTTTTTCTATAATGAATAAACTGTCTCATATTTTTCATAAAATAGAACTCAAAAAAGTTTTCATTAGAGAAGAATAATTATTAAGGAAAAAGATGTGGTATGTAAACATTTTTAATTTTTAAAATCAATATGTTTTCCAAACGAAGCGGGGGCAGTAATATATAATACTCAAACCACTTACTCAAAAGGCACATTCCAGTGGGTCCCACGAGGGCTCCAGGCAGAGGGTCCTCGGCCATCAGGCCCACCACCAGGTCGATATCATTCGGGTGTTCATATACTTCGGATAATTTATCAATAACCTGAAACAAAAACATAATAATTGAAACATTCTCAAATAGTACCCCTCAACAGCAAGTAGACTACAATACAACAGAGTATGTAAACAGCCATTACTATCAGGTTCTGGGTGAATTTCAAAATATCGTTCGGCATGTACGGGTATGAAAACATGTATGATAAACATGTTGATATTCTATTTTCATTAAATAATTGAATTGAAAACTTAAGAGGGCAGATTTACAAATAAGATAAATTAAGTATTGACAGGCCGATTGGTCTAATAACAGGCCGGTTGGTCTAGTGGTTAGTGAACCTGACTACTAAGCCGGTGGTCGTGGGTTCGAATCCCAGCCAGGTCAAACTTTTCTGTGACGAGCAGGGATGTGTGTTCTGTGTGTCTGGATGTGTAATAGAAATATTTATTTAAGCATGTATTTAAAAGTATATATGTATGTTTATCAGTTATCTGATCACCATAGCACAAGCTAACGCATAGTTTTGGTTCAGATGGCCGTGTGTGAGTTGTCCAAAGATATTTATTAAAAAAAAATAGGTATCTACTTTATACAATGAGTTTGAACAATGTATCATTATGAATATTTAGAATTGTGAGGTCAGGATGTGAATAACACTATGGCGCAAATCAGAATCATAACATATAATCATATTACTATATATCCGTGAAACTATGTTTTATATAATAACAGGCAGCGTTCCTAGCATAATAAATCTCATTCAAGTGATTTCACATTCGAGCAGGGGTCGGCAACCCGCGACCCTCGGGCTACTGCGACTGCCTACTCACACCCTATTTACACGACGCAGCTTGACGTTTCTTGCAATCCTCCTGACGACAACACATCGACGACGGAAAACAATAAGGGCATAACTTTTTAAACTAATTGTAACTGGGCTTAACTCTTATGAATTCTGGTTTTCCATTGTCAACAATGAATGCCGAAATATGACCATCGCCAACATCTCTCTCCTATAACATTTATTTATAACATTTGTGGCCTCATAAAAAAAGGTTGTCAACCCCTGCATTAGAGGAACTTGGTGGAGCAGAGGCGTGGAGACGACTTATATCCTGTGATTACACGCATGAGGTTTTTCAATTTGAAATAGAACGGTAGTAAAAGGATATAGGTTTATCTCTATACTTCATTTACATACTTATATATAATATTGGCCTACTGGGTATGGGTCGATAATGCATTAATCTTGCCATGTGTACAACAATATTTTTATAGCCTTCAATTTTATTTAAATATACTTCACCACTCGCTATCAGGTGGGATCGTAGTCCAGCGTTAACTTATACATGGTAAAAAAATGAAAAATGAAGCAGTGATTTTTAATGTTGGCAACACTGACAAATATATCGCAGATGGTAGATCCGACTGCTTTTGATATTTTGATTATAAATAACAGAGATAATTTTGATTCCAATTCCTGATGAACAATGATAATTTTGATTCCATACATTTTTGGAAATTTAGCATGTTTTGCCACTTTTATTCGACAGACTACCATTTCCTAAACCTCAAAAATTCACATAGAGGCTAAACCCATCACCGTTAGGTTTTTTCTCGACTTCATTTGCCGTCAGAATTATAATGTAAATAGAGACTAATTATTCTAAAACTGCATCTGTGGAATTTTTACGCACACATGCACAAGTGGTATAAGAATGGTGACGTCACACTTTAACCGCACTATTGAAAATCGATCTGTCTCTTTCGCTCGTACACTACTGAAGGGTTGTAGTGAGGATTTGCTTCACACATAAAAATAATTAAGTTTAATGCTGGTCGTGTATTTTTACACTTAACCATTTAGTTCCCAAAAAAATCAATAATATAAACTCATTTACACTCCAATTTTAAGCGCCCTTAAGCCATTTTTTATCGTACAATGTATCGTGTATTTGTACGCTTAACCATTTAGTTCCCAAAAAAATCAATAATATAAACTCATTTACACTCCAATTTTAAGCGCCCTTAAGCCTTTTTTTATCGTACAATGTATCGTGTATTTTTACGCTTAACCATTTAGTTCCCAAAAAAATCAATAATATAAACTAAGTTACACTCCAATTTTAAGCGCCCTTAAGCCTTTTTTTATCGTACAATGCACTTTACTACAGAGTACTGTCTTGTTATATTATCAAAGGGATTTACTAGTATTATATATTTCATTATTAACTTAAGTATTGCCCTGGACATTGAACAGAATATTTAGTGATTAGCTATAAGTTTCAAAGAAAACGGTATAATTAAATATAAATTAATTAATGAATGGCCCGCGGGTCTCTTATCTAGCAAACGTAAAGCGATTACGAAAATTTTGCGATAATTGCTGGCAGATCACAAATTCGTATTACGTATTACCTTGTTAAAAAGTGCATAGTATTAATCAGCGAGTGTTATGCAAGTGGTCGTGTGTAACAAGTACGATGACCTTGAAGCATAGCGATAGTCTATGCTATTATTGTTGATCGTTTGCTGACTGCTCGTTATTTGCAAATTGTAGGTAATCTACCGGATTCGATGCCCAGCCGAGGCGATGTGGCAAATGATTGATTGTTCTCGGGTTATTTTGAATAGGCTTACAGTCCTTGACACTTAAGCCTTTATTTTTTTGAGACCTACATTTGGCTACAGTTGCAAGCTCTTCATTATTTTTCGTTCATGCCGCCCCTGGGACGAGCTTAAAAAGCATAAGACTAAACCTCCGTTGACTAGAATATTATCTGTATTTAAGTAAGATATTAATTAACTTTTTATTATTTTATGTTTTACTTTATTGTTATTATTAATTTTGTATACACTAAGTTGTAATTTCCATATCAAATCTCCTCTTGCGAAGTATTTCGTTCCAACTACAATTAAAAGGTCTTGTACAATTGTTATTTAAGTATTTTCCTGTATTTATAGGGCGCAAAAAATAAAACAAAAAGTTGATATGTCCTGCTTACATTTTTCCTTAAACTGTAATATATAGGTAGTAGTATAATCTGTAGATATATAGGTGTAGATATTAAAAAAATCGACAAGTTTCGCCATGTCCATTATATTATATTTTTTTCTTTCTGTCCACACTCGAGCACGGAAACCCTCTCAGTGCTAGAGTATATTTATTTACTACTTCAGTGACTATATTTAAACGTCAGCAATGTGGAATTTTGAGTGACAGCTGCAGATAATATAACTTTGAGGGGATCTTTTATTTCGGGATGCTCACAATACTTTGCGTTAGCTGAATAAAATTTAAGAAAAACGTATATTTTTCGTATAAAAACGAACGTTTTAATGAAATTCACGAGCTAGAAATTTTATTCTAATTTAGACATACGTATCTTCGAATATCTGTGTCTGAAAAACGAGAAATTAAGAAAAATATATATTTGTCTATATTTTTTTGTATATGGTGTTTGAACGACAGACTACAAACACAGTTACAGGGTATTAAAATATTTAAATATTTCAAACATTATCTGTAGTAAGTGTTACTTTTATTGCGAATTCCAATATCTGCAGTCCACAGATAAATTACTTATAAACCGGTTGTGTGTTATTTCCTCTGCTACATTTTATATCATTTGATATAATTGCAGTAAGTATCTAATTGTAAAAAGTCATGTGATATGCAAGTATTGTAATCAGTTAAATACCTATAAATTTTTATTACTTAATAATAGAGCATTGTGCTGTAATGGATTTCACTGGAAAATTTTATAAGTTGGCTATTGTTTCGACGGTCTTATTATTAATGTAATAATGTAATAAGTGCCGTATCTTGCCTCCTGTGGTGATTGCTCTGTAGAGATCCGCGTGTTATATTCTTATAGAAATCGTCTATATTGTGCTTGTTATGTATATATGTACATTGCATGTATGTATATATGTACATTGGTTTTCTGTAAAATTTTGTATTTCATAAGCAAACAATATACATAATAAAATTATGTATATGATTTAAATAATTGGTCAGGTAAAAACTTGTGTTTTTTATGATTTTTCCTAAAATTCCTTCCTAACTTCATCGTCAATAACTAATATTAATATTTAATAGTAAAAATTGTAATAGTTAGATCATGGAAGAAGCATTATCTAAATTTAATATTTTCTGGCATCAAGTACACTATCGAAAATTATCGTAATATCAAAAACATCATCGAAATTATCAATACAAGATAGGATGACTCTCAAGATATGACATAATAATTCCACTAATCTTTTACAGTCATGTAATTCACATAAAACAAACAGTCGAACGGTGTCTTGCACGTGAACATTAATCTTCATCAATACATAACAGTATAAAAATAAATTATTTGAAATTTCAAAGAAATTTCTTTGGCTTCGTAATTCTATTATGATGTTGTAATCTGCCAACACGTCCGTAAAATATTATACGTGTGTATATCTGTATATACGTATATGTGTATACGGCACGTTGACATTGACCTACCGGGTAAACAGAAGTGACATTGTTACCCAAGTAACTTCTGATCAACGATTGATTGTAGCTAATTGCTCTTGACTAGCAGAAAGGAAATTCCAATTTATGTCTTAACGAATTTTAAACACATCGTCAAAATATAAGGTAAACTCTATAAAGAGGATAGGTATTCGTGTTCGAAGGACCATTTTTTTAGATGGTTCTTTTGACTACGTAACCGGGTACGAATGGTCAACTGGTCAAGTTATATCTAATCGACTACGCGTAATTACTTGTTGCGTCAACGGTCATGTTTTGTCGATTTGTTGACAGAAATGACACAACAAAAACTTTGGAGATCTAACCATAACTTCGAGATCGGTTTAGGAATGCAAGACGTATGGCGGTGCGCATACCCCACTGTTTCTAGGGTTTATGGACTTACCTCGTATAGGGAAGGGTTTAGTCATAATAGTCTCGGTGGTCGGCGGCAGGAGCCGCTGCGTCTCCGGAGACATGACACTGGTGCACAAGTTTAACTCATGTTTTTTACTGTCACTGCTATTGTTGACGCCGCCGCGTAACCGCAGCGACGGACCGTTAGCCGCGTCCATCTGCGTGAGCTATCGCGGCATGACTGGCGAGCACGACACGAACGCACACCACTCCGTCACACACACATAAACACCGCTATCAGCTGATTTTGTGGAAATTTATGGAGGAACTCGTTCTATTCGTCTCGCTCTTGCGTGTACGCTGCGCAGTTAGCGATGAATGATCAATACTAGCTCCCGAGTGCAATTGTGAGCTACTTTGAAAAGCGCATATTTTGCGCTCGCGGCGCGTCGCAAGCGGCGGAGGACGCAGATGGAACTGATGGGTCGAGCTGAGATTTTGGGCACTGTGCCACACTTGCTAAGAGTACCTCACAGCTTCCCCCTCACGCTGCATGCTACTGAATCCGAAATCTGTCATGTCTATTCGATGATTCGCACATCGGGTGGCGCATCAATTATTTAGATAGTTTGAAAAGGTTCTTTTAGTTAATGGTGTTTAGGTAGGTTTTTGTGATATTATCGACTAGGGTCCAGCCGCGGCATCACTCGCTTTATACTTAATTTGATTATAGAGGACCATGGCATATTTCAGACCATAGTTTTGTCGTGAACGAGGAACAAACAGCTATCCATCAGTCTACACAAATATGTAAATTATACATCCACCAATCCGCACTGGAGCAGCGTGGTGGGGTATAGGGTAGGCCTAGTTATAAGAGACCCGTGCTCGTGCGGGCCCTGTGTTGAAACCAGGCAACTGACCTCTTCGGAAATCCACCTCCCCGGAAACAACTCTTTTAATTTTCCGGGGCTATACATATAGAAATATATTACACGGACATCTTATGTCACACCAAAAATTGTATTCTATAAAAAGGCGAATTAATTTCTAAATTCGGTCTAGTAGTTTTTGATTCCAACCATAACAAATAAACAAATGACTTCCTTCATTATAATAAGCGTAGATTCACTTGCATTAGTTTCAAAATTTTCTCACTTTACGTATCGTTTCGTTGTTCTCATTACTCAATCAGTTTATTAAAGAAATCCAGTGTGGTGTTTGTTTTCGTTATCCCCGTAATCGCTGAACCGATTTCAATGAAATTTTGCAGTTTTTTTTGTATGTTATAAGCTGGCTAACGAGCAGACCAATCACCTGATGGTAATTGGTCACTGCCACCCATGGACGTTAATGACGCCAGACTGAGGTGTTACCAACGCGTTGCCTACCAGGAAGGAAATAATAGAAGAGAGTAACAAGGGAAGTGGTACATTGGTAAAGGAATTATAATTCTAGATTCACTTGTATTAGTTTCAAAATTGTATCACTTTATTATATATATAAAATACAGTTTTATTATTATTTTATCATTTTATTATTATATATATAGAATACATATATATATACATATACAAATTGATACTGGATTACGATTCGATGTTTGTTTTCACTATCTCCGAAACAGCTGAACCGTTTTCAATGTCATTTTTCGAATATATTTTTGGGTCCAACTGAAAGATCCTGTGGTTTTTATGCCAATTATTTATGTAAATTTTGTTTTCATTGCTAATGGAATCAGAACAAAATGCTAATACAGTTTACAGCAGAACAATGTCAGGTCAGCTAGTTATAGTATTATAACTTATATAAGTATCTTATTTCCGTTGAGTCCTATTTTAGATTTATTTGACTCTACCGTTACGGCAGTCGAAGAACTGTGTTCCAACTGCGCAAATAAATTCTACTGGATTTGAAGGCCAACAAGGTCTAGTGATTAGTAAATTTGACTGCTAGGCCGGAGGTTATAGATTCGATTCCCAACCAGGACAAACTTTTCTCGGAAAAACAGAAAAAAACTAAATAACATGTATTTAAATATATATATATATATATATATGTATGTTATCAGTTTTTGATCACCACAATACCAGTTAACGCTTAGTTTAGGATCAGATGACCGTGTGTGCGTTGGAGTAAAATATTATTTATTGTATCACTAGCTTCCGCCCGCGACTTCGTCCGCGTGGAATAGTTACTTTGGGCTAACGCTAACTTTAACTCGCGACTTTTTTTCTGTCATACATGAGTTTTGCGAAACTTTGACCGTTTACGCAGCGCACGCAGCGGAAGATCTTAATAGGAAAAAAACCCCTGATTCTGCTCCGCTCGTATTGATCTTATCGTGATGATATATAACCTATAGCCTTCCTCGATAAATAGGCTGTCTAACAGAAAAATAATTTTTTAAAACGGACAAGAAGTTCCTGAGATTAGCGCGTTCAAGCAAACACACAAACTCTTCAGCTTTATAATATTAATGTAGATTATATCCAAAATAGTCCAAATATAAAATTATGTAATACAATTTTCATTCTATCTTGTTTCCTTTTTAACGAACTTCAAAAAGGAGGAGGTTTCTTCCCAATTCGTCTGTATTGTTGTTTGTTACCTGAAAACTTATTACTGCGTGAAGCGATTGTGATAATTATAAATAAATAATATACGTATCTTCGGACAACTCACACACGGCCATCTGACCCCAAACTAAGCGTTAACTTGTACTATGGTGATCAGATAACTGATAAACAT
>DWJZ01001435.1:0-23500 GCA_018249125.1 Asbolis capucinus
ACTAAGCGTTAGCTTGTACTATGGTGATCAGAGAACTGATAAACATACATATATATTTTTAAATACATACTTATATAAATATTTACACCCAGACACAGAAAACACATTCCTGCTCATGACAGAAAAGTTTGACCTGGATAGGTATCGAACCCACGACCTGTACGTGTAGGTACGATGTAGAAGTCAGATTCACTAACCACTAGACCAGCCCGCCAAATTTATTTAATTGTTCATGGTGGTACTCAAATTATTACAGTCTTGAAGAAAACGTTATCAGGAATATACCTGTTATGGCGTTATTATAAATTAAAACGTACCATCTTAATTATATTTCATATTACATTTTATTTCAAAGTCACTTTCAGTCCTAATGTCGAGAACATCGCATAACATACAAGAGTTTTGTAGCGCCCTCTGTAATCTGGTAGCGTTAACACGCAACGTCAAATATAAGCTTAGAAGTTCCGCTATTTGACACTAGAGACCGTTACGCGTGCAAGCTTCAATTTGATGTTTTTAACCTAATAATTTACTTGAAGTAGCTATGTATAAATGGAAGCATTATGATTATTAATATAAAATGAACGGTTAGGTGTATGAGAAGACAGCGAATATTATTTCATTCCTGTTTTCATTCTTTTAACACACAGCAAACAATGGGTATCGCTATTATAAAAAAAAATAACAAATTAATTAAGGTTACTGACCTCACTTTAAACCTTAGTTTAAAATCATTTATACATATTTCAGATTATTATATATTATAATATATATTTATCTCAGACCAATTGCATATTCAAATGCAAACATTAGTCTTAAATATTTTGGTAAATATTTAAGATTCATGTTTTTTCAGGTCTTAAGAATGTTGTTCGTTAAAAGAAAGTTCATAATCAATAGACAATTTTTGTGATGTATTCCTCCACCGACTATTCCGTCGCTTGATTTGTTCCTAAAAACCTTCGGCATGAATTAAATTATTGTGGGAATTTAATTCATACCTAGATAAATTGATTAAAGCTGTTATATATTGGTATCGAAAGTACCTATAAAAATCATCCTTTGATACTGCAAAGATTTTTTAAATCCCTAAAAAATAAAGATGAAGAGACATTATTAACAAACAAAGAAATTTCACACATACAAACAAACAAAACATTTAACTCCTAATAACCCTTAATTCCATCATACAACCAGCGCTATTTATTTTCCTCATTCGTCTACAAAAAAGGGCAATGATAATTCTTATTACAATGAGGCCCTTGTGGACTGAACAATACCGCAGGAAACCAGTTTAGTAGGTCCATGACCGAAGCGGCCTCTCGCATAACACCGACCAGTCTCGACATTTAGTTCATGTGTTTGTGCCTTGTAAACTAAAGGAAACGTATGCGCCGGATATGTGCTTGAAATAAGATTTTAAGAGATATTCATACGCCTACTACATACGTAAATCCAAGTTTAAGAGTGTCTTTGTTTGGCACGGTAAAAGGAGCTCAGAACAAACGTTTATTTGTAATTTAAGTCAAAAAAAATTCGGTTAAAAATCGAATCCGAAAGTCGAATTATAGTAAAATTGGTGCCATCCATAAATCTTTATAGATTTATTAACTATTTCGATTTTTATCTTTTCTTGAACCTGACAACAACTTGAACGTAACTATTTTATGTATATATTTAAAAAAAACATTAAGTTAAACGAATCACTTTCCCGTAGTTCATCTAAACGGAAGGTATTTTCATTTAGGTCATGTAGAGCCTAACTTGGTAGTTTCTTGTAAACAAACTACAAACGGACCTTCTCTAGTTCTATAAAGACTTAAAGTTTTAGTGATGTTACTTCCTTTAAAGACTGTTCGGAATCGAGCTTATGTCTTGTTATGCAACATTAGGCTGCCTCTGCGAAACAGTTATACAGTGAGAGTTCGGTAGAGAAGCTGGGTTATAAGACAAGTTATCGATAAATTTGTCATTTATGGCCAGTTATCGATAACAACTAGTAAACGATCTATGTATGTCAAAGAATCAATTTTTAACATTATAATTGAAGTTAAGTAAATGTTATGTTTGAATATTTTCAATATGAAAATATTTTCATTGTGTAAGGTTTCGATATTATAGTGCCATTTAATTATTATGGTTGTAATATATTTAGACAAGAATATGAGAAGAAATATATATTATTATAGATACTGTAAATGTTTAGTCGATAGAACTTGCGTAAAGCACTTGTTCTATGATACAATTAGTCAAGTAGGTGTAATCAATTCAACGATATAATATTGAAAGTTCCCAACGGTTTCATATTGAAACTTCTCTAAAATTGTTGCTTTCGTTCGAAGCAAAGAACTGGACTTCCAAACAAATTGCCATCAATTCATCTTGTCACGATTAACCTTGAAGGTAATTTTAATTAGAATAAGGATTTTAACAAAACGAAAACATGATTATCGACATGATGTTTTGTTCCATTAACATCCCTAGCAAGTCTTCGTGTTTTCTGGTTGTACGAGGTGACTCAGTTTAGGGATTGTTCAGACGATCCGCATTTTCAGCCGCAGATAGCGGGCCCCTCGGTAAAAAACCGCTGAGATGCCGCTTTTAGTATTATCATATCGTAGCTTCGTTCCTTGGCGAGAATGTACAGTATCCGCAAAATGTAAAGTATCTTCATAATAAAAGTATGTTAATTACCGACGAGAACGCATAATGTATTTATTATTTATATTAATTATTAACGTACGTAGTAATTATTAACGTACTGCTCTCAAGCTAATACAATGTAGTGTCGCCATTAGTATATATGTTATCTGCCTGACATTGGTTACTAGGCAACGATTATTGATAAACATTCTCCTTGCATTAAGGTAAAACTATAAATACCTCTTTGAGTTGGTATCTACGATCTCATAAAAGCGAAATTATGCGAAATGTGTGTTCTACAGTAAAATGCATACATAAACGTGAAGTCGACGGCTGACCATCTGTTTAGTGTGAATAATCCCTTACAATGCACTGGCGCGACTGTGCCGGAGATACCCGAGCGTTGCCGAGAAGAGCCGAAGGTTTTTAGACACGGCAGCGTGAGCGCGCTTGCCTCTTGTCAACAAAGTTACTTCGCGCGACTCCGGTTCGCTCGTTGGCCGCGCGCTTTCGCGTTCGGAATACAAAATTCGTTCTTTATTTGAATATACTGTTTAGATAGAAATTTTTCAAATAAAAGTAAAAGTGCATTATGAGTTTGAATAAAACAACGTGAAAGTGAGTGAAGTGGTTTTTGGAAACAATGTTATTTAAGAATGTTTTGAGTTTTATGAAGTTATGTTGAAGTGTTTGTAAAGTTGGAGTACGACAGCCCACGGATTCGTTCATATATGTATATTGGAATGTTATATATTATAAAATTGTATCTAAATTTCAGGGTTACTTACGAAATATCCCATCTTAATATTTAGGATAGGTGTTTTAGAATTATTGTTCCTGTTTATAATATAAATTATGATGTAGCTACTACTAAGTGTATAGAACATTTATATATGTATATACTATATAAGTGTAGGTTAGTGTACGTTCTAATAAAACTTGTTGCGGCTATTAAAGGCTACGCGGAAGCTCTAAATACACACGACAGCTGCAACGCAAGGTTTATAACTAAAGTATTATAACATATTAAGTTATTATTATAATTATATACATTACAATAATTATATAAATTACACAGTTTATAGTAGAGCTGTTTATTTTTGAGTATCATTAAATCTGGCCTTTACTTTATAATGAATTTTAAACTTATCGCAGATTAAAAATTTTAGTAACGAGTAACGTTTATCGATATCTTATACGATATCGATACTTCTATGATGTTTATAGTTTTATACAATTTTAACATAATTTTTATTGACTCTACATCACGTTAGATGGATTCGTATTCCTGGAAAAAGGGACATCTCACAGGAATTACTTTTCAGTACTTCTTTGTTCCTTTTTAAATATACTCGTTTATCTATCGTAAATGACTTAAATTATTGAAGTACATTAGTTTAATGGACGCTAATGGACCCTTACTTATCTGTCATTAGATATTTGTAAATCTCATTGAAAAATATAATAACCTATAATTATATTAACATGACATACGTAAAAGGCATTTATTCTATTAATATTATAAATGCGAAAATTTGTGAGAATAATGGATAGGTGGGATAGAATTTTGTTACTCCTTCATGTGAAAAGTACTAAACTGATCTGGCTGAAACGTAGCGCACGGATAGATTATAACCTGGAATATTTAGGCCATATTTTATCAACAAAGGTACCACGCGAAGCCGCGGGCGTAGACTAGTGTTATACTATGCCAACATTTATATGGGATAGAGCTAACCGTTGTAAAGCCAGCTTTATATTGTTCGGCAAAGGAAATGCCGGTTAAATTCCGTCCTTTGTTGAGAACCCATCTATTTGGTTAGCGAGCGCTTCAGGAATTTGGTAGGACTTTGTGGGCTCCTTAGGGACCGAAGAATATTATTTTCGCTCATTAATTATTATTATAATTAATTTTAGGAAATTCGGAATTAATTTTGGTAAATCTTTGGCCCTGTAGATTAGTTGGGAATTGAAGGGACCGATTCCGAGCAGATATTTAAATGACATAATGTTTCTGGGGAATGGGTGTTGTTTGTGTCTTTGTTATTTGTGTGTTTATTAACAAATTTGTGTATTTCTTTCTCTGTGTTATCCATTAATATCTACGATAAACACAACACAGGGAAGCTTAGTGAGTGTGTTAGTGTGCATTTTTAAAAGACTTTGTTGTCCACTCATGAGCATGGGTCTCATGTTAGGCCTAGATTAATCTCTGCTACGCTTCACCATTGCGGATTGCTGAGTGTTTGAAGTTTGAAGACGACCGATGTATGCTTTTATACATATATTAACTTATTATAAATACTTGCCCGGAATAAAACGATTTAACTAGTTTGTTTTGTAAAGTTCGCGGTCGAGAGCTCAGTCAAATTCAAAGAAATCTATATGAGATTAAACACATCCGTTGTATTAATCTGTGTTATTTTTATACTTCTGATCTTATTTCGACGAAATAAATCATATCACGAAGGAAAATTTACGCAAAATTGCATGACAAAAGTGAATGGTTCGTATTTTACAAGTGAACCAAAGACCTCAAATATGTATGCAGTTACTTAGAAGGTGAAACTAACATTAATGATGTGGGATGGATGACTAAACTAAAAAACTATGTGGGCGTCATCTAGTCCTGCATATCCGTTCACCCACACTTACAATAGGACTTTCTAAGACGGTACTACTTGCGGCAGAGAATTCTATTTATCGATACGGTATTTTTCGATCGTTATTGTCTGATTTATTTTCAGTTGTAAGTATATATGCCCATATTATTAAAAATATATCTTAATACATAGCTGGAAACCGAATAATTATTTAAGGAAGCAGTTTCTTTCGCCGTTTCAGGCCCATTTTTCGAAATTGTTGTCAAAAGTTCGACGTACATAAGTGTGTTTGGGAATTTTCATTTATCAGTGATATACTGATGTGAACATAGTGATGGTTAATGTTTACCTACAAACTGAAGAAAAGTACGTAATATTTTATAAACCTCTGTTTTTAACACACTTAATCTCTACTTACCATCAGATGGGATCATGTTTAAGTGCTAACTTATTTACGGTAAAAAAAACTAATTTATGAACGCGTTGTTATGAGATCAATCATTACTAATGATTACTAATTATTAAAGTAAAAATTGTAGAAGACGTAGGAAACGGAATGGGCTGATCAATCTCACAGAATTGATTAACAAAAATCACACTCTATCTACTTTTTATCGATATATCACGTGGGCGAAGTAGCAGGCGGAACCTAATTGTTCATAAAAACAAAAATGTTCCGGAAATTGATGCAAATCCCATCATTAAAACGATCACATTAAACCGATCGGTTCAAGATTCGTTGTTCAGGTTCACGTGAGTCACTTCGTGTCCCAGCGGGGTCTGGGTCACATTCCAGTCCCGTCTCCAAACCGGACCTAGTACTCGACCGGCGACGTTCTATTCCTTTTTTCTTTAACAGTTCTTTCAATGTACGCGTTACTTGCCATGACTAGACGAAACGTGATGGACTAGTGTGTATTTTATATTTTTTATAGTGATACATGATTTTATTGTAGTTGGAGTCAGATTGGACTATGCGTAATTGTATTTTTTTTTTCTGAAATAGGGTAAAAAAGATTAGTTTTATTCAGATTAGTCAATTGTAGTAATAAAATCCTACTTATATTATACGATTTTTCAACTCAAAAAATCCTTTATATCCAATTTTCTTCGCACATGCGAAAACAAGCATTTTTTGACGTTGAATTTGCTAAGGAAAAGCAGTTGAAGAATTAAAAAATTTCTAACTCTTTTTCGTAGCAAATGAAGTTATTGATAATGAATTATTATCGACAATAATGTCGAATATTATCCATCACTAATTATTATATATGTTCTTCTAAATATCCATTACTATCCCTTACTAAGATTCAATATTTAAATAATTCCCAGGGCCTATAGTTTCATTTCTCGCCCACCACTGGTTTCCGGTGAGGGTCGTATTTTTTCACCATCTGTCGCCATGCAGGTGACGGTATACATATTAAGCAGGTGATTTTTAATTTTCTTGGCGTTAGTCTTTTAAAATTTTGATCGTCGTGTATAGTGTAATTTGGTATGCAGCTGCTATTTAATCTTCTGTAACCGATTGCATACCAGAATACTTTTTGGGATGCGTCGTGATTATTTCCTTACATGGATTTAACCATCTGCTTTATGTAGAAGCAGCTGCGACTGAATTAGATTTATGGCCTTTTTTCAATAACTGTATCATTTTATGGTCATTTCAAATATTCAGATACTTAATTTATTTTATGAAAAGAGTTGAGAGGAAAGTCGTAAAACCAAATAGTTAATAGTAGAGTCAGCCTACGATTAGAAAAACACGAGATGTAAACAATAAGTGTTGTCTCTGGACAAAATATTTTTAAGAGAAATTGTCGTCCAAACAATACAATTGGCCCACCTTGGGCAAGAAGAAAGAAAGATGAAATCAAGAACGTATACTTAAACAAAATGGCAAAAATCTTATTTATCAACAAGAAGCACAGTTTGATTTACAAATTAATACTTGCTCAATGTCAAACAATTGACGAGAGACTGACAGCTATATGGTGCACAAGAGTACTGCGGAGTACTAAAGACGATTTTCTTACAGAATTTACTTGCTTCAGTTTTATTGACTTATTTAATACTTTTTAATTTTCTATACCAATCAATGGGAATCTGGAAGACTGAACCATACTAAGTTTTAAATACAAACGGGTACTCACGATCTGTTTATTATTATACCGGTTTATATTTTAAACACACACACACACATATATAGTATATATAATTGTGCTCCTTCGATAGGGCGATGTTTTCTTATTATTCTATTTAGTATATCTTTTTGGAAATTTCTTTTTAATACTATTTTATTATTTTATATTGAACAGTAATTTAAAATCTGCAATACAAATTTGCAATAACAAGCAATATATTTTGAGATATATGTTGACCGTGTTTTGTTTTCCTTGCTGTCCTGTTATTTCAGATTATTTTCCTGTTTATGGTCACCTTGTTTTGTGTTTGTGATACTCGAAGTGTATTCATACCTCACTATAGTATTGTTTTCTTAAATTTGTCTTAGAATATAATGAGCAAGGACAAATGTACTTGTCACAAGTAAAATTTATTGCTCATTGTTTTGTTCATTGGATAGGTAGGACCATATTGTGAATAAATATCTTTGGACACACACACACGGGCATTTGAACTAAGCGTTAGCTTGTAGTATAGTGATCAGACAATTGAAAAACATATATATTTTTAAATACATACTTAAATAAGTAAGATCTTTTTACACCCACACACACAATAAACCTTCGTGTTTATTATAGAAAATTTGTTCTGGGTATCGAAACTACTACCGGGCTAATAGCTCCACTAACCACAGGACGATAGGTTACAATCTAGAGGCCTCATATTTTACCAAGGGCAGTTACAAATTTCAAACTCATTTGGTCTTTATCTAAATGACATTGGATGGCAACACAAGGCAGGAAGCCTTATCTCGAAGTCCTGTTCGTCCTCTCATTACATATTTGTTTTCAATTCGTGTCCATTATTACTCAAGGATAACTCCAAGTTTAATTTGATATGTTTTCGCTCATTTACCTGTAGCATGGTTGTTAGCCCTGCGACTGGGTTCGGATCCCAGGGAAGATTTGTTTCTGATAGATATTTGTTTTTGGGTCATATGCTGTCAATGCCTTGTGATACGGGAAATTCTAGTGGGGTATGAGTGCGTGATTTGGTACTTTTTATCATTATTATTTCTCGTATTGACTTCAACCCAATGATGGATTGCTTCACCACGTTGCTCCAATACGGATAGGAGGCGGGGCTAGTGACCAACCCACGTCGGATATTCCTATGCGGTCTGATGGTCGACGTGGCTAAACGATTGGTATTTAACGATCATAACCGAGGAAGTTTGTACGTGTAGTGCTCAAGAATTTTGCCACTACATCATTCTCCTATCTTGCTCTGTTGCTTAAATTTTTTGATCGGTTTCAATCGAAACAAACTCCAAAGCTATCAACGCTTCCTTCTCGTACTAAATACTCGTACTAAATCGTCGTACTAAATACTCACAGGACATAAGATCCAATCGAAAGTATATTTAAAGAAATTGATTAAATCTATTAGCCCACTATTGATCACGGGTCATTCCTCGTGACTAAAGATGCTTAGACCATTATCCACCACGCTGCTCCAGTGCTGAAGAGGCTCAAAGGAATTAGAGTGAAAAGTTAATTGCAAGGTTACGGTTCTGTAAATCTAATTGCGTCATACCATTTAATAAGTCGTCATAGTAAAGGCCCCACCTTTACTATTCAATTGTACTGTTAAAAATATTGTGACCTTAATTTATAACGATATACAACGCGGAGAGCGTGCTCGAACATTCCAAAGTGAACGTACATAAAGTTATATATGATATATATGTAGAATGTAAACTCTTTAACGTATGGCTCTCTACTCCCGTCTAACACCTCTGGGAGGAGGGAGCGGCTGAAAAACAGCGCTGCCGGATCCTCTGACCTGCGTCAGCAAAAGAAGAGCCGGTTCCTTTTGCCTTAACAACTTTATTAGTTTTTTTTATTATATAATTCCATGTTGTTTTGTTAGTTGTTTTTAAGTCAATAAATTATTTATTTATTTATTTATTACGTTGTCCTTTATACCGATAAACTACCGAACTCGAAGGGATTATAACTTGGTTGGTTTACGATAAAATCCACATATTGTTCATCCACTCCATATAACGATGACTCTAAGACGATAAAAAATTCTCAGTCACTTAACATTCGTTATCAAATCAAACGTCATCTGTTTCATGTAGGTATTTTCAATATACCTATGAACGATTTTTCTTGGAATCTACGACCGTTTCGGAAAGATGCCTTAATAAAGACGAGGAGAAACAGCGAAAAAAACTCCTCGGCACATCTTTTGAAAACAATGCCAAATGACTACCATATATGTTATACAGAGATTAACACTGTATGTGTAGTGAGATATGTCATAATATGTTGATTAAGTTCGATTATAATAATATATATACATATAGTATTTTTTTCCCGCGATTACATTGTATGTGATTTCAAATATGGAAGCGCACATGAAATTTTTAGCCTTCCTCCCGACTGCGCCCGCTTTTACTTTTTGATCGTTTACAATCGGAACAAACCGAGCTTAGAAAGCTTTATCATAGTTTTCACTACAAAACCCATTCTGAAATCAAACTGCATACCATAAAAGCTCTCTTTTAGGCATGATTTCACTAGCGCAGAACTTCAGAGGTTTTAGTATGAATAGGTCTAAAAATAGTTACGAGTAAGAATTCGCGCCAAACATAAAAAAGTAACAGCCCTATGGGATTGTATGTAATTTAAAAGCGGAGTTAAAAGTCATATTACAACCCATAGCTCTTTACTCGAGTCTCCTTTCATAATATGGGCCTAGGCTGTAGTCCACGCTGGCCAAGTGTGAATTAGTAGACTTCACGCAACTTCGGGAATTTTATGGCAAACTCTCAGGAATGTAGGTTTCCTCATGATGTTATCCTTCACCGTAGCAAGTGATAGTCAATTTCTGGTACACACATAATTTTTTAAAGTTATATTAGAGGAGTTAAAAGTACGTGCTTCAAAGTAAGTGAAAGGCATGAGATGCCTTTGTAATTCAAGAAATCTCAATTTTACAAAGTTAATGTATACTGGGTGTACCGATTTTGATGATCCTTTCTGTATTCAAAAGCTGATGCTTGTCAGGTAGTTTTATTGATTTGAGTGACATCTGATGAGTACTTTTTGAGTTATTCCTAATAATGTGTATTTTATTGACTTCGACTACTCTCTCATTTTATTTCACGCCGATGTAATTTTGAGTCGGTTTTTTTCTCTAAAATATCTCCTACTAATATTTATGCGAAATTTTGTCAAAATGATTGGATAGAAATATGTTACTCTTTCATGCAAAAACTACTAAACAAATTTGAATAAAATTTGGTAGACAGATAGATTATAGTCTGGACGAAAACATAGGCTACGTTTTATCAACATACGCAAGCAAAACCGCGAGCGGACACTAGTATTCCTATAATATTCCTTTTAAATGATGTGTAAGTACAGAGGTAACCTGGCGTTATCTTGGTCGTGACCTTGCTGGTGAATTGTCGAGACCAAACGAAGCTTTGTCACGACTTATGTTAAAACAGTTATTTTACTGTGTTAGCTGTATTTGATTATATGCTATAACTCTTTGTGTATAATATAGAACACGGATTTATATTAATCAACATCCGTCATTTGAAAGAATAGACGATGTTTCAATAAAATTGCATAATTTGCCAAAACACATCGCCTTTAATAAAATAACTTAAATTATATACTTACATATCATAACAGCTGATCTTCCAAACGACCATATCAGGCGTTTGCGATTTGGAACCTATTCAAAGTAAATAATCAATGAAAGTATAAATAATCGCCAACAATATTTCAGCATAGAATCAAATTATGATAAATTTATATAATTATTATCATATTATAATTAAAATTCAACAAAAGTATTTCAGAATAGCGAACAAAAAACACTTAGTATATCGTATTTTCTCGCTTACGCTATTTTATAATCTCGACAACCTAATTCACGGCGGCGTAATGGATGTAACGAATTTTGATCGGACGTAGAACATCTGAAACTCGGAACCAATTCATGATTTTAACGTTATTTTCCATAATTTAATTTTTTCGCCATATTAATATTGTATATGTAATTCTGTCTTACGGTTTTTAAGCAATAACTGATTTTGGTGCAAATCTATACAGAAGCAAATTAAAACTTGCGAAAAAAAATAGGTTACTTTTTTGCGACAAAAAGTCTTGAAGGAGATGAAAAAGGGAGTAAAAATAAGTGGGAAGTAGTATTTTCGATGACAAAATCTGTGAAACTGTACCTTTTTGCTCTTCATAAGTAAAAGAGCTCCAACCATTTGAAAATTTCAACCTATTTGCCACGATATTCTATGGGTCTTGGTACGTATTTATAATTGCCATTAACGCCCTTGCTAAGTAAATGAAAAGTTGATCTATACCAAAACTTAAACAAAAATAATATAAAATAATATAAAAACAAAATAGTGGCTATTATAATATACCTTTACCTCTTTCTAGCAAATTTGTGGCGAGACAGTATATTCCAAGTTTGCGTGCTTTGTTTCTTTGTCTCGACTTCGGTCGCGACTGTACAGCATAGCAAATCATTATTGCACAACGTTGGCGGTAACCTCTGTGGCTACGCTCCCAGGCTACTTTTGTTTGCATCATTTTAAATTCGTTCCCGTTTGTCGCAGCCTCCGTTCGTTTAGGCCTTTGCACGGATTTCTATATTTCTCAAGTCTATGTTGTATTTCCTGTATTTCTTTACGTTTGTAACTTCTATTCTTACTAAAAATTTAAAGAAAATCTTTCTGTCCTTTTGACACTGAAACGATTTTGATGAAATTTTTTACACCGGTAAAATAGGATTTGAGAAAAATATAGACTACTTTTAATCTCGAACAAACGCTTAAATGGATTGAAATTGGAAATTAAGTATTGTGTAGAACTTTGCTATTATCGAAAATATAATCATGAAAATTTGTATTTATGCACTTGATATTAAGTAAATAAATATATGTTCTAGCGGTTACGAAGTCTCGATTTGTGGAGTATACACGCGGACGTAGTCACGGGAAAAAGCTATTGGTATAATATTTGAATGTCAACTTGTGGTATAATTGAAAAGGTCATACTCGTTCGGAAAGTAACTTAAGTTCTCGTTCGTTTATCTGGTTACAATCGCGGTTGTGGTTTCATGTAACAATATGTGTAACAGATGTTCCGATGGTTTAACCTCATTAACTCGTTGTTTATTTTTCTTTAATGTAATGTTATATTATAGAAACTTAAAAACAGTACGTATTCTAAATTACAGAATAGTTTTAATCGACTTCAAGAAAGGATTCTTAATTCGAATGTATATTTTTCTTTTTTTTTTAATGTGTTTAGATACCTCATAATTTCTTACTGGGTGCACTGATATTTATTCTAAGGTGCCTGTAAATTTAAACGGGACCATTTAGATTGGACCGATATCTAACGAGTGGTTTTGAGTTATCTTTAATTAATAAATTTTCCCATTGACCAGACTTTAATTTTATTACTTGTCGATACATTTTGAAGTCGATTTCTGTAAATGAATTAATACACTCTCCTTCTTCACCCCCCACTCTATTTCTTCATCTCTTGCCCCCTTATCTACATATATGCCTCTTGGCGAAGATATTGCAGGTTTTCCATACAAACTTTCTTCCCCTATTTCAACCCCGTCTAGCCGTTTTGCGCGAACAAAGTAGTCTGTATTTTTCCTCAATTTCAATTCGAATTCGGTATCAAATCAAAATACGATCAATATAGCCGCGAAAACGTAACAAACAGACAGTAACTTAATATTAGTAAGGATTTGTGTTAAGGATATTAAATTGTGATCTCATTTTGTTATGGCATGTAGCGTCACGCGCCAAGTGTCTAAGAGCTGTTGTCATGACCTCAGGCTTGCTCTATATTCTAGGATCTGTATATTGAAGTAAAGAGTGAACTGGTATTTACTAAGTTAATGCTTCTAACAACTTAAACATTATAGATTTTTCGTAGGTTACAGATAAGCTTATTAAGTAAGGTATATATTCCTACGAGGTAGAACCTTGAATGAATCAGATTATAGTATTTACATCCTATTAACTATTAAAATGAATTATATATTAAAATGAATTATAAGTACAATTTGTGTTAAGTATCTTGAACGGCAAATAGCAAAGTTTGAATTATTTTTGATGTGTAATAATATATGAATAACTCAGAAAAACTTACACACGGCCATCTGATCCGCATTAGTGATATATATGGTGGTATAGGTATGGTGATAAGGCAACTGATAAATATACATATATATTTTTAGATACAAAGTTATATATGTAGATATTTCTTGTTACAATCAAATACAAAACAAACGTTCCTGCTCATCACAGAAAAGTTTGTTCTGATCGAACCCACGACCTCCGATTCAATAGTCATGTTTTAGTAACCTCTAGACCAACGGGGCAGTCTAAAAGTGCCTATTTTAATAATAACAACAAGGGCATAATGTCATAAAAATACTAAAAATCAATGTATGTACACATTTATTTTGTATTTATGTAAAATTTTTCCAGTTACTTTTGATATATAAAAGTTTGATATAAAGTGTGAATTTAACAGTAGATATTGAAATTGGTCGGGTTTGTACGTGAGTTCAAATATGTACGTACACATTTCCTTAGTATCTAAGTACACTCACCCATAGATACTTATAATGTATTAAAGTGTCTATCAATTTGAACAATGGCCTTTGGTACGTGAGATCAAATATCAATGTAGGTACACTTCCCTTTCCTTTCATAGCTATACAGGTCAGTTAAGCTGTGTATAATCTTTTGCTTAACGGGACTCAGTACTTCGTTAGTAATATTTCTTTGACGTATTCTTTCACCCGCTCTACACTTCAGCTGGTCATTTAGAAACCTTTGAAGGTGTAATAAAAAAGCTGTAATTATTTCTGTGTTGCTCATTAAATGTTAATATTTGTTTGGCTATTAATGGGAATTTTAGTATCGAATGTCTTTTAGCAGTGAAGTAATTGACTCTTTTCTGTCAACAGTAAACGTGTTTGATTTTGACTAATCGAATTTAAGTCAATGTAATAAAACCCGCGTCTAATGTCTTAATTTGAATTTCAAAGCTTATTGCATTTAGCTGTATATTTTTTTTGTAATATAATTCATTTCTAAGATGTTTTATATTAATTTTTAATGATCAAATCAGTACTTTAAATCTTCAATAATGATATATTGAAGCTCGAGGAAGGGCACGGTCAAAGAACCAGTATGTTCAGGCCGTCGCTATATATCGCTAAGATTCTCACTTGTCCAACCACTTTAGGAAGTCTTGGGCACATCCGTTCTGACAACGCGTCCCCTGTTTTTTATTTGTTATGTACTCGAGTTTGAATTTCTCGGATACTCGCTATTGCATGTTTCTTTTTTACGGTTTCTTTTTGTTTTTTTTTTTTCATATATTTTTGTAGATATATTTTGAGATAATTGACAAGCGCGATCAGACGCTGTCTTTAATAGTTAAATTAATTCAACTTATATTATACTATATTACCTAAGTACAACATTTATATTCTTTCTGTTAATGGCTCAAGTAAGCCAAGATTTTACATAATTTCGTTTTGATTAACTTGAGTTAAAAACTATATTAGATGTTTTTTTATAAAGCTTATAATTGTTCATTAATTTTTCTTGTTACTGAGATTTCATAAAATCTCTCAAACAAATTTTTCATTAATAAGAGCAAAACCAATTAAGGGAACGACAGTCAAATATTATTCAATTTTATAATTAATATTTTCATATTTGATAACAGTATAGGATGTATAGTTTAATTGTCATTTTGTTATTGATAATACGATTTTTATAATTGTTCTTATCTCTAACATTACATTATAATTATACATACATTATTATATTATTCTGATTAAGCAAGGGCAATAACATTCCTAAAATCAATATTATATTTTCTATTGTTTAAAGGAATATTTAAAAAATTTCGTTTATAAATTTGTTTCATGATCATGTGTGAATAAATTTTGAATTTAACTTCTATAGAACCCTCAGTGATCCACATCAGGTATTTCAGATATTCGAAATCGAAATCTTTTCGTAAGTCTTCGTCATTCTGCAGTTTCAACTGGAGCTGCATGGAGGCCTAGGCCTCCTCAATCATGAGGAGAGGCTCTTTTGACTGAGGAGGCCTACCTCAATAATTGGTCAAAGGTAGAGCTAAGTGTAAGTGGAAATTACACAAAGTTAAACCCCACTCGAATAATCGGTTTGGCCGTGCGCATGGCGAATAAACAAATATACATTCATTTTAATAATTTATCTATAACATGAGTATCGAATTATGACATTACTCGATGACATGTGAACCCACGGCTCGATGTATACCGTTCATCATTCCTCTACGTAATCCAGTAAAGAACTTTAATCATTTTGTTGCAGATGATTTGCGAGCACTGCGTGTGAAAAATATCTTCTCATTTCGTTGTTTTGTTTTATGTTATTTTGTTTTTGTGTTATTTTGTTTCGTCTGTTATATTTGCGCATGAAGATGATTAAGTTGTTAATGTTTCTCCCTTTCTAATAGAAATAAATCTTTATTATAAACCCAGTTATTTACTTTTACGATGCAAACAACGTCGTTTGCTGCTATCTTGTAATATATAACGTTTAATAACTAATTTATTGATGAAATATCGGCATTAAGACATTATACGAAGTACTTTTGAAACGCTGCACAAATTTATATATATGTATATATATATAAATGAATGTTTGTTTGTTTGTCCTTTATTGACTCGGAAACGGTAGGAGATAGAGCACTGATACCTTTAGCAACTTTATTCAGAATTATCTGGAAAAGGTTTTGGTATCAAAATTATATCGATCGGACACATGGATGATGTATTGATGCGTGGCAACGCGCGTTGGGTAAAGCTAGTACTTTATAAGTATCGAACGTTGCAATATAAAATGTTGCAATATATTATTATAAAAATCAATGAATAAATAGAGACGCACCTACTATAGATTACTCTGAAAATTTTAAAATCGTACATTACAATATTACATATGTATAAAAGAGCTTTCTTATTAGGCAGATGTATAATAAAAATAATGTATTTATATGGTCTAGCTCTCAAGGTCTAGTCTATCTTTGTGCCAATTTTAATGAAAAACGGTTCAGCAATTTATTCATGAAAGCATAAGACAGAGAGATAGAGTTCATATTCAAATTCAAATAATATAATTCGTCTTAGGAAACTAAAGCTCGCGTAAAACTTTTAACGTTACAAAAGTTACTTTAGCATTTAGTATAATAATAGGATTTTAGTTTTTTAGTTGGACTGTAGCTCAATAGGATATTATTATGTTTTGCAACAACCAGCCGAGTTGAAAGACCCAGCGATAGCGGAGAATGGTGACGGGCGGTTGCAGTGACACGCACACTCAGGGTTGGCAGCTATATCGTTGTGAACAGTATTATACTGTTTTTGACCACATTATATTGCTTACTGTTGAAAAAAAAAATGTTTTCAGTATCATTTTCATGAAAACTTTCCCAAACGCATGTAAAATTAACTTCTTACTTATTTTATTTTAGTTTCGATTATTGGCCCATTGGCTACATGGCCCGCGAGGCTCTTAAGAGTAATAAATCGATAAGTTGGTCAAAAAGTAAAAAGGTCGCCTTTAAATAAAAAAAGCAATACTGGTCACCTTTCTTAAATACTGTGTATTTTCCTTCTCAGACCTAAAAATACTTGATTTCTAGTTAACAAAAGTCGACAACCCTACGGACACTACAACCTGCCTGCAATGAATTATGACCACAGTTGTTAGTCATGCAGTTCTATAGCTACTGTACGGACCATAGATTGTAACATAGATATTGTATGACTTTTAGATAACCTATAATTGCATTGAACAGGGTGAGATGCTGTTTCAAGTTAAGATTGTGTTGAGGTAGTGTCTGAAGTTGAATATGATGCAATCGAAGTTTGAAATTGAGAATTTTCTAGTTTATAGTAATTCGTACTAGAGCGTGCTGGACTTTGGTATATACCATTGTAACTTCTCTCATCATGGCATCCCTTAAAATTGTTTTCTATTCTGTTAACCCTTAGTTAATCCTCTTATTAATATTAATACGTCCATCCATACATTCATCGGCCATATAGCATCCACTGTTGGTCATAGGTTCTGCCAATTTTCACTACTCTGACCGGTCTTGAGTCCTATAAATCCACCGGTTCCGCTTTTTCCTCTTACTGAATCTACAGAATACTAAGGATATAGAATTATTATACATACAAAATAATAAGGCTACAAAATTCTACTTGAAAAGTACAGAAAACCAGACGATACGGCAAAGTCGCGAATCAAGCCGTGCGCTCCTTGAATCATGATGGCGTTAGTCACGCCGACTCACGCCGACTCACACTAACTCATAACAACTCACACCAACTCACCCCGCTGTACCCACTGTAACTCGTGTTTTTTGTTTACATTTTATTTCACCCAGTGAGTGAATCTTAATAGTGTTAAGAATTTTATAACTTCCTCTATAAACTGTCGCTTGAACCCGATATACAGTTCAAGGGCAATGCGTTCTCAGTTGTAATAAAATGATCAAAGTGACGAAGTGCAGGATTGTTATACCTATTTTAATTTATCATTGCAACCCATAACTGTCCCACTAACTGTCCCATAACTGTCCCACTAACTGTACCATAACTATCTCTCTTGAAAATGTATGCATGTTGTAGTAATTCCATTTAATGTAATCGTTGACGTTCATTAAGAGAGTTCGATGTTCCTATGATGAAATAAATAATTGACTTTGACTTTGATTTCTGGGCTCAGGATTCCTTCACACACCGTGAGGGGTCTCGGTCATAGTCCAACGTTTGACCAAATACAGATAAGTAGACTTCACACACCTTCGATAACTTTAGAAGGAACTCTCGCGAGTGCAGGTTACTGTACAATGTTTTTCTTTACCGAAGCAAGATAATTAACTTGCAAAGCGCATATAATTTTGAAAATTTGTTGTGTACGCAAGATTCGAACCCGGACCTCTCGCTCTAACCGTTTGGATACCACATCTTATTATAATCGTGTGAACCTCTTAAAGTCCAAACTATACAAATATTTGGTAGTTAGTGAGTGTAGTCACGTTAAGTTTTCGTTTTATACCATTATGCTAATTATATGTGACCACAAGTAATTTAAATATTTTATTACGATAAGAAATCTTTAACATTTCCACTAACATATGTATGTATATTATTCGAATTTTCACATGCAAACGCACGGATAAATCGATAAAAACGAAGCACTTGAAAACAAGAACTATTGAGTCTTTATAATTAATACGAGGCACTATCTTAAAAAAGTTTTTAATGCAAGTATCTTTCGTCTCTTATTTTAACGTCTTCGGACGATGTTACGCGAAAAAAGCCTATATACGTACTCAAGCTCTTGTACCTACCAAATTGCATCGAAATTGGTTCAACGAGGCATTGGTAGCAAGCGAGAATGGACTTCCGATACGCACATAACTTTGAAAATTAGAAGTGCGCTGCAGAATTTGAACCCGGGACAAGATACCAGCATTAAAACCACTAAGCTATATGCTACATTAGTAATAAGATATAAGTTATAATTATAAGATGAACGCATCTATTTGTAGAAGTAGAGATCGTTCGTTCCGCAAGCTTTGTAAGCCACGGATTGCTCTCATACGCGGACCCCATTCCTCCAGTACTAAGACAGCATCCGGTGTTTTATTCACTTTGAATAAAACACAAAGAATGAATTTGAATGGCTGTTGAAAGAAAAGACATCGCAAACAGAAATTCCTTATCGTTATCGTCTTTTATTTTCCTATTCTTGTGTATCTACTTGACGGAAGCTGTCAGCGGATTAAGAAAATTTAATTATATTTTGAGATACGTAAAAGGACTGGAGTTTTATTATAATTGCAGATTTTTTATAGACGATAGAATCGTAAAGTGATTGACCTATATCTAACATGTACGCGACGGAAATAAATATTTGCAAATAAATTGTTTAAATATTTTTTTAAACATTAGTGACGCGACTCATAACGTACCTAAGATTTAATTAGGTAGTTCATAAGTAAATAAATTATCTATAATATTATAACTGATAAAGTATGTATACACATTTAATATTTACCTAAGTAATGACTTACTAAATGATATTTTATAAGACGTCTATATATGCATTTTACTTGTTGCTATTTCGTCACATAACATATGTATACTTACTAGTATTTTTTGAGATGCTAAGGTTGATAATGTACTCCCCGTAATATCGATCGTACCAACTTTTCCGTGCGTACGTGCTGTCAAACGAACGTTACGTTCGAAAATAAAATTTACGCTCACGCAAGTTCGCTAATTAAATTACTTGATCCCTGCTAACAAACTAATTGCGGAATACATTCTGCAGGGCGTTTCTAAATATATTTGCACGACAGCCGCTCCTCTACAAACAAACGCCACATGTTTACTATTATTACTTATTTCACGCCTCTAACCTCGTTTGAGTATTATTGTTCTTACTTTCTAAATGGAACCAAGTTTTGAAGCTTCTTCATATTTTATTGCTGATTGCATTGACAAGCAATTCTTGCTTGGATCTATTTTTTTTTAAGAAATTGAGATGTAAAAAACCACACTACCAATCATAATGAAAATTGAAAGTTCAAAATTATTTTGGTCAAGGTTTATTTGGTGATTTAGCTGTCTTAGTTTACAGAAAATGTATTTTTGTGTACTTTTGATTGGGTTGGGTTACGTGGGTTGACCCTTTAGATGGGTTTACGCTAGATGGCGCTGTTACTGTCTCAGTTTAGCTTAGTCTACTAGGTACATGTATCATAAATTGCTAGCAATAGAAAAATTTCAATGAGTAGTTTGATTCTTAACCAAGTACCGATTTGTTTCGGACATTTGATTGGTCGCTGGTGCTAATCTTATCGGCTGTCGATATGCTGGAACAACACAACATAACCGTACTTGTTCTAACGCAATTTATATGTATATACAGTTACCGTATTATATTCTCATATATTGAACCATCATTACTATTAGATCATACCTAAGTGCACAATTGGCTTAGTTTAATTGTTAATTAGTATTTATTGGATTGAATTTGTGGGCTAACACTCCAACATTATCAGTTATTAGATATTATTATTAGAAGCTACTGAAAATTGACATAATTCTTAAGTGCATTTGACATAAGTAATGCGCAGTAATTAGTGTTTATAAAGTGTGAAATGAAATCATTAAAGGACAACTGGCCAGGAAATAGTGTAACGCGAAACGAATGGCTGCAACGGTGCATCAAGAAACCACTATGAAGGGTAAGCAGCCGTAACGTGGCATGCATCCGCTGTTGCTGCCACCACTATGTCGAGAGCCCTGTCACCAAATACTTCGGCCACCTGCGACGAGGAAGGACGACGTCGCTCCGTTTTCTACGTGCCATTATTCGAAAGCTTCGACAATTACTTGCCATTGACCGCTGAAGAAAAGGAAGCTTTAATATGCGGACGGGATATAGACAATGTTTCTAAATCTAGACGCAGAAATGATTCCAGATTGCACGTACCTGGCGATAGCTCGTATACAGAAAGCGAGAGTGAACTGGGCGTTTTGAGCCCAGGTCACAGGTATCGGAGACCATTGTCATCTACAATAAGTTCCAATGAAGCTCTGACGAGGTTGGGCCAGCGTGATCTTACCAGTCCGAAATTGGTGGCCGAGACAGGCCTCATTAGACACTCGAAACCAAGGTTAAGAAGTACGACGTCATGTGAACCAAGATATGACAGAATATATTCACCGTTAACCGAATCGATTTCTTCAAATAAATTAAATAATTCTACAGCATACATTAGTAAATTGCCAACAAAAAATAGTATACGAAATTCAAATTTATCGTTGATACCTGATTCTCCAAAACTGCTCTCTCCAAATAAAGAGAAATCAAAAACGCTACCCCAGAACCTCAGTGCGCCTTCACCAATTCGACCTTGCAGTAGTTCCACATCGATCTTCAAAACACCTAAGATCACAGTAACTCCTGAGAGCCCTAACAAAAGTCCGGGTAAATTATCTGGATTGACTTTCATACGTCGATCTAGAAGTACGAAGTTATCAAGAAGTAACTCATTGTTACGGAGCATAACTTCTAGACACATCGAAGAGGGCTTAGAAGAAAATGTAGCAGTAGTGACGGATTTGAATGAGGATTTTGATAAGTTTGTTGATGACAATGGTGGCGAGAGTGAAGTGATTGGTGCTTTAATTAAAAAGCATGAAGCGCAAGTTGCAAATAGTCCCATTGGCATTCGGCGTGGTTACTTGGATGTAGACGAAGATGTTGCTGTACATTCGGGTGAGAATTATCATTTTACTATAAAACTCTAGTCTTTTGTTCATTAAAATAATCATATTAATATCATTAATGCAATATGCTGTTTTCTTGCAAAGGTTGTCTTCACGTCAGGTCGTCATTTTGAAATAAACCAGGCCGTGTCAAAATTTATTCTACATATAACATGCTGTCTAGGCTTCATAACACAGTCAAAATTGTCATGTCACAGGGTTATTTTTCACTAGTCTAGTAACATGTGATTTCCTTTTACGCAATGTAAGAATAACACAGCGCTAAAAGTAACAGATGAAAATTAAATGGCACAGAATAAGTACAATACAAGTGAAGATCATTATAGAACGTATTTCGAACAACAAAAGGTTGTAAGGCTAGGCCCTTGGTAATAACACATTATCCCTTGCATGACTAGCTAGTCTAAACTACATTGTTATCTAATTGTACGGTTTGTGCTGCACAAAACTTAATAGCACATGTGACAAGGGCCTGACGAGGATCTTGAACTGTCACGTTTATTTCATTACGATGGCTTCGTTCTTGTTGAATTCATGTAGTGTTTTGTTTAATAGATTTTCAGTAATACGTGGAATAATATTAGCTTTATATATGTGATTTCTCAAAAGATCTCGTTTGCCATGAGTAAAACGTAGTGTTAATGACGATATTAAAGATAGTAGATATAAAATGCGACCAAGTTAAAAGTGACTTTTTGTCTTAATGTATATGCTATAGATATGTTTGAATTAACGGGCATTAAATTAGGCATTCTTTAGTATCAGATTGTCATTGTTCAGATAGTCAATATTTAGAAATTTCCCGACGACTTTAAAATATCCAGCAGAACATAATCGTTCTATAACAAACAGCAACTTTGTTTAGGATATCTTTTTAAAATAGTATTTATAGTTCTTATTATATCAGATAATTTATATATAATTTCTAAAACAATAAATGTATAGTTTTAGAGAAAATGTGAAATTTATATCCTAAATTCTTAACAGTCCAATATTGCTTTTACTTTATAATAAATTAATGAGCTTAAAAAAATCAAACTTTGTACAGGCGATCGTCTTATAGTAAAAAAGTAGACAGCAGAGGAGTATTTTTTTATTTGTCCCTTAAAAGCTAAATAAGAGGAAGTTCATATAAGTACATTTTTGCCTTAAGATCGTGACTAAATTAAGCCATAAATAATAAATAGCAACGTACACATAATATGACTTCATCAAGAAAATATTGGATAACATCGGCGGTATATTGGATGTGTGACAGATTTATTTTGCCGTTAGCTTGTTATTCGGGCCGCGTCCAGCTCGTTCTGAATCTTTACTATAGAGCTGCCGGCTACGCGAGATGTTTTTCGATTGACGATTTTGTTTTCGTGTTATAAAGAACCTACGACCGCTGTTCTCTGATAATTATTAATTAGGTCATACAAAAACCACAAAATATGTGTGGTTCTAACATGAAAATTTAGAGATCAGATAATTTAGCTAAAACAGCTTGCAATATATATTTATATATATATAAGTATTATATATAAATATATATAAAAATATAAGAAATATGAAAATTGGTGGTTAGGTATTTTTTATATCGCTAGATGATACCACACATATATACAGCCTTGGCCAAAAGTATTAGGCACCCTATAAATTACTGCAAAATTACATGTTCAGGGAGAAAA
>DWJZ01001436.1:0-23496 GCA_018249125.1 Asbolis capucinus
ACATGTGAAGGGCGGCCTTGAACTGCCGTCAACGAAAATAATGTGGCTTCTGTTAAGTGCCTAATTGAAGAAAACCTGCAGGTTAACTATGGGACACGTCGAGGGCTATTGGGGATTGGTATGAGCCACATTCAGAAAATTTTACACAAAGAATTAAAAGTTCGAAAACTTTGTTGTCGTTGGATCCCTTATGAACTGACAGTGGAGCAGAAGCGGGCTCGCGTGGAATGGTGCTCCCAGATGCTATATGTACGACCACGGACATTCTAATGCTGTTTATGACATTGTCACAGGAGACGAAACGTGGATTTATTGTTTTGAACATGAGAAAAAAGAGCAATCTTGTGAATGGATCTTTGAAAATGAGAACAGGCCAAGAACAGTGAGGCAGGCGAGAAACGTTGGTAAAAAAATAATCGTGTTTTTCTTCTCAGCCACGGGTCCCATCTGCACAATTCCAATTGAAGATCAAAAGAGTGTTAACGCCGAGTGGTATTCTACCATTTATTTAGCTAGTGTGTTACAAAAAGCCGCGTTCTCCTACATCATAACAACTCTTCTCACAAAAGGGCAACGAAACAAAGTCATTTTTAGTTCCCGAAAAAGTACAACTCGTTGCCCATCCTGCACATAGCCCCGACCTAGCACCCTGTGATTTCTGTATTTTCCCTAAAATCAAAGATTTAATGAGAGGTTTCACTTTTACCAACTCCGAAGAGGCAGCGATAACGGTCAATCAGCATGTAGATAACATGCCTTCAGATTTGTGGCCCTCCTGTTTTAAAAAATGGTTCGATCACAACAAAAAATGTTTAAAATGCAAAGGAAAGTATTTCGAAAAGCAATAAACTTAGTATATAGGTTATAACATGTTGTTAAGTTATGCAAAATTTTTAGTGTGAAATGCGTATAATCACAACTGGAACTAACCAAAATGATTTATTTTTATGCCTACTTCATTTACATAACACATTTCCAATTTATCATCGATATTCTTCAAGCCAAGCAGATCCTTACGAAACATGGAATACGTTTCAATTTGCCGTGGGGGAATGCAGGAGCTTAGCTAGAGTAATCCATAAATCCACTTATAAATCCATGTAGCATAAGTGAAGTATGCTGTAGTATTATAAGCAGGTGCTTGAGGAACAGTGACTCAAATGTTTTACCTATCATTCGATTATCAACCTTATAAGTTCGCGATACAGCTCAAAGTAGAGCGATCGGTAAAAATGTAGGCTGAAGTAACGAGTGATATGAAATCTTATGTAGTTGGTGTGTAGTGAGATTGAGTTATGGAAATTAGATTATGAAATTAGGTTGAATTTTTATTTATTACTTAATATTTAAGAAGGTAACTTTCCACGGAATAGACAACAAATGCCTGATGGTAGCGTAGTGAATGGACATGCAATATTATTAAACATTAAGGATATTATCAAGATTCAAAATATTCAAAATTGATGTATTCCTCTACACCATCGTTTCGACAAATGCCTGCAGGAAGTGTTCTTGGGAGAAGAAGCAGCAAGCAACTCTATTTATTCCTACTCACGGTAACATTCATCGGTTATGGAATATATGGAAGTTATTTGTCTTACTTATTTTGTGAAATATACTGTAACTACAAATTGCCTTCGCTTTGCTTCAGAAGCATAAAATGTATGAAGTCTATCCAATACTCCTCACTAAGCCTCCTCTCATCACTTAAGCTACATGCACAGTTGCGTGTAAAGTGGTTTAACCTATTATCCCACGGGATCAAAGCATTTTTCTAGGATAAAAGGTATCCTATATCTGTTGTCCTTACATCAGCTACAAACATGCTAAATTTCATCTAAATTGGTCCATTAAACCCTATCCTATAGCCATTCTTGGGTTTTAAAGGTTGATTATGCCAAGCTTCATTTAAATCTATCCAGTGGTTTTTACGTAAAGCTCGTACAGACAGACAGACAATAAATCCAAAAAAACATTCTTTTGGTCTCTATATCGACCTCCCTGCATCAAAATTATATTTAATTATTTAAATATAAAAAAATATATTTAATGCATACAATTAACCCTGTTACAATTTTATTATTAGTATAGATTTAAAAATCGTATAATATAGTGTTCATTCATTTATAAGGATTGCTGACGAACGTACACTAGACGGTTGTTTGGTTCTATCTTTTCAGTGGCAAATACTTATGTGAACTGAAATATTATTAAAACGATATAAAAAACATAGTATTAATGAACCTTACGATCTAACGCTTGAGCTTGGTATTAAAACAATATTTAACTTCAGAGGTGAAGTAACTATCTGACTCAATATTATTTTAATCGAATTAATAACAATTCTGACTAATTCTGAAACTATTTCTGACACCTTAAGGTTGTCTACATCTGGGAGGTTAAAAACCGTTGTAGTACGCAGCGACAATTTAATTTTAAATTTTAAAAGAAGAGTCTCCTCTTTAGTTTTGTCCATCTCTTTAATTGTACAGTATTTCTTCAATATTTCTTAAACTCTCTACAATTAGCATGTTCAGAAAGTCAATTGTTAAAACGACAAAATTATGCTGCTTAAGGGAATAGTGTCACTGCACTGGTTTCAGGGGTCACCTGTCGGGCAGAAGTTTTGGGGTCACCTTTTATTAAAAAATGAAAAGGTTTATCTACAATCTTTGTAGGGATACAGTGATTTATTTAAAAATAATAAAAAATAAATATTCATTTAGCTATTTATTTTAATAAAACAACAAATCGCGAATTTATTTTATGACTGGAGCAAATATAGGAGACAAACAATTCTATGTATTCTGTGACACAACTGATTATAGTGGACACACGACAACATTGTTTATTCTTATTTATGTTATAAGGATGGATCCATGATCCTGTTGGTATGAAAGGTCGTTGTTCATCATTATTGCAATATTCATAAGACCTATCGTAGGAATCGATCTATCCATCCATGAACCATTAAACGTCCACGTTTAAACATAAGCCTCCATTCATTTTTACAATGGACTCTTCTAAATTCAACGAAAGCCCGCTGTCTTCTTCAGGTCGTCATTACACCTGTTCGGGGACTTCCTATGTACTTTTACCCCCAAACATAAAGATCAAATACTCTCCAGTGTAGTAATACCGTGTACTAAATTACACAAGACAAAGTTAAGACGGGTTAATGCCTCATCAGAGTAAACTGAGAGGTTCATATTTTCCCCATTACCTGTCTAAGCCTGACAAGGAACCTCCCGAAACATAATCATTTGCAATAAATAGACCCTGTTAAAGGATTACACTGCACCCGACTGGCTGTAATGTCCTCTAATTCAGTCCTCAGTCCTGCCCTAATGATGTCCTCCAACCTCCTTCTAATTAAGCTTCCGTAATTGAAAGGGACTGTTTTTGATATTTGAACAACGACTCCAACCCACCTTTCTAAGTTGATTCCCTCATTTTTATTTTACGATAATTGGATCGTTACAGATAATGTTATATTTCTCTATTAAGTTAATGATTATCTGTAATTACGTTTTATTTAAGGACGGCTCTGTTGATAATGATGTTGACCCTGGCTGTGACGCTTAATAAATTTGATTCCCTTCACGACCAGATATTTATGCGATACATATTTGTTATTACTTCATTTAATTACGCAATTTAAGCGAAATATATCTACAATTTACATGTTTTAAATAGAATTACAATCACTTTCTTATTAATTCTACACAATAAATATTTTTGGTATAGTTCGTCAACAAACCATTCTTCAGTTAAAGATACCTTTAAGTTTCTTTCTTTCAATTACAACATCATAACGCCAGCCATATGCTCTAAATAATTTAATTTAAAGTATAATCCTTAATAATTGCTAAAGTACTTCCTAGTACCGGCTGCTATGACTGTAAAATTAATAATATCATTTTTTACTGTATAATAAATGTTAACATAAAGTTTGATAATAATTTGTATTCAGTGTGCGAGTTCCATTTTCCAAGCCATTACGGTCAGTACGAGGCAGCAGTCACCGCGTTGCTCGGAGACTCACATCGACCTACGACTGTAAAAGCAACCTTAAACATGTTCCGTCGTAAAAATTCCTTCTGTATGTAGCAATAAATTATTTCAGTATTACATCGTTGCCTCGGCCCATACAAGTTAATGTACACCGTTCAATTTTGTACTTTATTACTTCGAGGATTCGTTTGCTTTTTGAACGTTTACCATAAATTTCTGGTAATGTTCTCGTCATGTTAAGTTTCCGTTGTGAGGAAATATTGTTGTTCAGGAATTCACTGCGCGTGTACTTTTGGTACCAATATATTTAACGAAACAGTTTTGACAGTTCGTTTTATAATAATATTACTAATGCAATGTTATATAATAATATTATGGATGGTCGCAGGAAACATTTCTAGTGGACCCTTTTTTATGTATGTCTGTCTATTTGCCCCGATAATTTTTTCACTCTCATAAACTGGTAAATCAATACACCAATCAACACCTACTGTAAAACATTTATTTACTACAACTTTCACAACACAAATTTAATTATTTAATTTAATTTATAATCAGTTAGAACAATAGAACGTTACGTGTCAATAAATACAAACAACGAATATTCATTGTTTCAAAAATAGAATCTTGATCAATCGGTCGTTGACTCAAACAACAGTTTCATTGTCATTGATGATGTAATGGATTTTTATTTCATCATGTTATAGAACAAGATCGGCCTGTCTGTATATTAGTTGATAAGTTGGCTTCGAGAATGCGCGTGACCTGAGAGTTATGAACTCGACGTAAAACTTGCATCTAGATAGTAATAAGAACTACAAAGGAAGAAAGTTTTGACGTGCTGAATTATGGCGTTGGCTTTCTTTAGACAATTAACTTGAGTACCTACAACAGTTGAGTAAACATTACATTTCTATTTTGACGAGTATATCTTTGGAGATGAATAAGTTCTTTATCATCAAGACAAATAAACGAACAGACGGGTCATTTGATGTTTAGTGATCTTCACCGTCTATGGGAACTCCCATTACAACATCATAACGGAAGCAAAACTAAGAATGTTAACAAGGCATTACTGAATAAATAAGAATTGTTAAACGTGTTTATTGAAATATCTTCAAGTGCGGGGAAACAAATAAAAAGTAAGTAATAATACCAACCGACTCCTAATCGATCTACTGCTTCTAAACGCGTGACAAGAACATTTTATACTTATCTATTAAAATAATTAGGCAATACGTTTTAATATTATTTGCAAAATATAGATTAAAAAAACCATGAACTCAATTTTAATCAACTCTAAATTTAAGGAACACATTTTGAAAAAATTCAAAAATTGCTCTTGCAACGTCAGATTTCATTATGGAAAACGCCAAGTAAAAAGTTGATTAAATTACACGCTGGAGTCCTCTCTTAAACCGTTTCATACCCTTAAAGTTAAATTTCCAATAACCGTACAGCTATAAACGACTATAAACATCCTTATTGTATCTGGGATCCACACGAGGCGGGGCGTAATGAAACATGGCTATAAGATAAACAGAGAACGAACCATATTTTTTACAAGTCGTTCGCCGCTTTTCGGTTTACGGCCTTCCCGATTGATTTTGACCCCCGGACGTAAATAACCGTCGATTTATAGCGACACTTCATCGTGTGAAACACCTGTACCGTGTACTTTCTTTGCTTCTTCTCTTTTGTTTCTCAGTTACATTTAATTAACTTACCATGACCTTGTTTTGAGAGTATATTCTATTTCTGTTTCATTAATATTGAAAAACAATTTAAAGTCATCGGTGTATTAAGAGAGTTTGTCTGCCTGTCGTCATGTAACTCCAATATGAATAGGTTCACTTGGTGGTCATTCAGAAAACTCGCGTATGCCTTGCATTGAGAGCACCATTTACTGAAAGTATAAGGAGGATTTTTAAATGTAATAACAATGTCGTCTATTTATCTTAAAAAGACTTTGGAGTAAATATTGTGGTTGTGGTTGTTTTGCTGTTTTTATCTATTAACCTGATATCAAAGTATCCAGAAATTATGCTAATCATCTAACTAGCCAACGTCTAATGCTATGTCATTATCACCATTTTTAGCATCATCTTTGTCATTATTCGCAACAATACCATCATGTGAAATTTTCCTTATATTGTAGTGTTGATGCCACCCGGGTGTTCCATTATTGCTAGCAAGCATATTCATTTTCCCAGTGAACTGCCGTTTGCTATTACTTACATCGCTTACACACTCTGCAATTAATGTTGACAATAGTAATTTAATTACTTTCATTGGCACTTGGTTATTGCGTTATGATTGAGGTAAATTATTAATTTTCCTATATTGCTCTATCCTTTTACGTGTGCTTAATTAAGTCGGACTAAGTTGTACTAAGTTATCGGGTGTTGACTATCCAGCAACAATTTAATGTAATTAATTGGCAACACTTATGTTCAGATTGATCTTCAAAGCTCGAAAATATGCTCCCGCAAAGAGTAAGAGTCCTATTAATTTGTTATTTTACTACTTTAATCGAATAGCGAAAAAATCATGTAATACAGTGAATGCATGTTGTAACATTCTAACTCGATTTTACGGAGTGCTACCTGTTTCATTCTATTCAGACCGCCATCCGTTATCAAATGCTATATTTATTGCTTCTGTTATAATAACGTATTCCAATGAACGAGCACGAACGGATTATAATAATTTTGAATTGTAGAAAAAACGAATTTCAATTTAATAAGGTTGAAGTTCTTCTGGTTTTATTTTTATTACCTCATTTCATTCATTAAGTTTTTTTTTTAGTATTTACATGTCTTCTTATTTAAATTAAAAAATAACAATTTTCACGTCACCATGCAATGCTTAGAAGCTTACAAACAAATATATAATTTTCCATATATACATATATTTGTACACATTATCGTTTATTAGACTTTGACAGCCTTCTTTTTAGATTAATTCATTAACATAGAAAACAGTATGGCTAAGCTTATGAACTAAAGCTGTGGCGTGAAAAGGAAAACATTTTAAAACCCTGTATCTCTTGTAAAAAAATACGATGTGCCAATCCTACAGTCTTAAGTAAAATCTGAAAGATTTCTCATTATTAGCCGGAAATCAAATCCTCTGAAACTGACGCACTTAACAATTGTTTACCCTCATTCATTTCTTTTCATCTTTCCGTTCGAGTTATTAAAATTCTGAACATTACTTAGAAACCTGTTGTGAAAAAAATAATGAAATCGTATATTTTTATGACAAAACATCTTCATGTTTTACTTTCTGGAAACGTTATACAGACGTCGAAGCTGTTAACACCGACTTGACTTCTATGATAGTTGGTGTTATATTCCCTGCTCAAGGCTGTAAGTGCCCAGTGTAACTTGAGCTCCAGAGTGCAGCGTACATACCCTCCAAAGCTCAGCTTTTGTTATGTTAAGACTCGTGTTAGGCTTCCTATCACTGACGTCGTTTATCCCGGATAATTTTTCTTGGTTTTCCATACAATAATTCCTGCGAAACATTAATGTGTTTCTTCGGTATTATAACGAGCTCAGGGATCGTTAAACTTTCCGCTTTGTATCTTCGGCCTCATTTCAATTAATGTTTAGAATTAAATGGATTGCTTTTCCTTGTTTGTCTACACTATGTTCTATTACTTCTTTTGTGTTTCCTGTTCTTGAATTTTTTTCACAAAACTCAGTTTTGTATATTATTTTTATGTCATTGGATTGCTTCAACTTATTAATGACGTACTGCAACCCAGGATGCTTCAATGTAGATTGGTGAAATGCCTAGTGGCCAATATACTTGTTCTTCCAACACTTCTGGTATGCCACCAATTATGATGGTGTAACTAGTATTAAGCGATAATTAACTACTTATCGTTATTAACCAAATTTTCGAAATTCCGATTTTGCGAATCTTCTTAACGAATTGAAAATCGGGTGCAAACTGTTAATTTTAGGCGTAATTTTTTTTATAAATCATTGTGTATGATTAATAAACACCATCAAAGGAATTCTCCAAACAAGTAACAAGTACAGTGTGTATATAATGCAGAAATAGTAACAGTATTTATTACTAAACCATAAATACATATTACAACAAGCCATTAGCTAATTGCGCGCAGCACGAGCATATATCGGGAATTTAAATTGTGACGTCAATTATTCTCTTTAGAGCTCTTACAATATGAAATGGGTATTATCTCAGCCCCCGCTCGGAGACCGCAGCGCCGCGCCGCGGCTCGCCCGGGAACTATTAACGCAATCTGTTTCTGCCGTACGTCTAATTTGGCGATTAAGTCATTCAGGGGATGGAATTTCATTCCGATACAGGTATTCTCAGGTACAACTTTATTAAACTATTCAGGACATTTATCTCGAGATAAATGTTCAGAAGTAATTTACTGCTCTAAATAGATATTTATAAGGTTTGATTTAATTCATAAAAAAAAAGAAATCTTTCACGATGAAGTTGAAACCGGTTTAAAAAAAACTACTTTATTGCTATGCCAATATATATATTTTATGTTAGCGTTTACGTCAAACGCTTGTTCAAAATATGCGTCTATGTTACCACATTAAAGGTCGCTCCCGAATAATTCGAATCAACGTTTTGTGTGGACGTTAACAGAAAGACATTTGTCCAGAGAGACAAAGCAGTTAAAGATGACACGAGAAAAAATTGGACGAGGACAATTAACTAAATAATAGAAGACAATCGATACAATTAGAATAATATTCAACTAAAATTAACTTGTCTTCTAACATAAATGCAAATTGTGATGTTGTAAATTGTCAGGTGATGTACGCAATTTAGAGTATTGTGTAGATATTGAAGGAAATAATTTAGTAAACAACAACACCGGCAACGAGGGACTTGCCGCCATCATTTCCAATAGAGCGAGGTATTACCAATTTAATCCGACCGCAAAATATAGATGTAGTCTATTCGAGAAACAATCTATTATTAATACAGCATTATCAATTCAAAATAATACCTTCCTCGCTTCCCCTACGCAATTGTTTAGGAGTGAACTAGCTACGTTAATTTGGATGGGACACCGCATATAAATTCATAGGTCTGGAAATTCTGGCACGTAACGAATTATACCGGTTCTTCGGTTAATGAAATAACCAAAATACCCGTCCAGTTCACACGTCTACGGCACATCTTGATGCTGGGGTATTGGTGTTGACTACCACACCGGTACGACAGATACACAGAAATGGTCACATAAAAGTAAATAGAAATCCCAAGATGAAGAGAAACGAAAAAAAACGAGAAATCTTTTGACTTTAAAAAATATAATAAAAATAATCCCTTGACTAGTTCATATAAAGAAAACAAAGTCACGCATTGGCTCAAGCTTCTGATTACTTCTAGCGGCTACACTGCAGTTGTCCAAAAATTCCGACTAAAGGCCAAAACTATGTAACTGCTTATACATTTCCAACGCTATTTTTGTTATATTACACCTATATTCTAATTCCATATAAAAATCTATATTTTTATTTTAAATGACATGAAACTATAAAAAAACATTTATTGAATGCATGCAAAGTATCGCTGCAGCGGAACTGTTCAGTTTAAGCGACATTTTGTGTCGCTGGATATTTTTTATTCCTCGTTTCTCAGACTCATTTGCGTAATTGAAATGAACAGTTGACGGTATTTCTTAGAAATGTGTAATTTATGGCGTAAAACAGAAACTATTATAATAAAATTATACTGCTACTTTTAATATAATATACTTTTAATATAATAATACTTTTATTATTTTGCTTTTAATTATTAAGTTCAACATTACTGTATAACTCCGACTCGAGCTCTCTTTGAATGTTGTAATCACTTTGAAACTGATTTTTTTGTAATTATAAGCAAATGAAACAAGAGAAGCGGTACTTCGTAGAAGCAATCAGAACCAACACCATCAGCAACTGAACCCAGATACACCAAGGCATACCTTTAGGACGGGCGACAGTAAAGGAGATGACTGAATCCAAAAGAAGGAGGATGACTGAAAGACGGGGAGAAAAAGAAGAGAACTGGTTCTCAAGCCTCCAGCCCGAACACGAGGAATGGTTTGACGGCAGATGGCAGTAAGAGGGTGGTATTTAGCTAAACAAGCTTCACAAAGAGATAATAGTACTTTCGCCAGCCCCTCCACCGAGCAGCTGACTTCTGTTGCCTGCCACGACACCCTCTGCCAGCATGGTATTGGTATTTTTATTCTAAGTCGCCACAGTACGGCAGATTATATCGTTCGTAATCGTACGGTCGTTTACGTACGATAGTGCACTTATTACATTTTCTCCGTGAAAGAGGAATAAGTATGGAAAAACCAAATGTTTATGTTAAATTCCGTGTGTGCGCACAAAGTTCGCAATGCTCAAATTTGTACCGATTCGTATTGAAAGCGTAGTTTAATATAATTATGGAATACGACATTTTTATATCTTCAAAAAAACAATTTCGGATCGTACTTGCGTGGGTCGTTCCCAAAGTTTTAATTTATCCAGGTGTATTTGAATAAGAGAGGAGTAGGTTTGGCTAGAATAAATTATCCCACTGATATCAAAATGTTAAAATTAAAATATTCCTGACTTTTGATTTCAGTTAAAATGTTATAAGTTAATAAAAATAAAGTCTTAGACCTCGACTTTAACAATAATTTAAATAAAAGCAATCTGACAAATAAGGTTTCTTCTATGACCAAAATACAGGTTTATTTGTGAATAGACCGTACTAGAAGTACATGAGTACGAGGCACTTCCACGTCGATACCGGCCGACTGAAGGTTGTCACTGATCTAACGACACGGCGTACCGCTTTATTTTGTGCCGTACGGTTAGGGTTTCTTTTATCGACTACAACATCAACTCATAAGTAGATACGACTTAGCACATATCTTCTCATACTGAGGTGGCATATTCCACTAGTGATTTGTGGCCAACCCAAATGTTGAAACAATTATCTCTGAAGTTATTTACTATCAAACTATGACAACTGGGACCGCTGGGCCTCTTAATCATCCGAGAATGTTTTATAGCGCTTCACTATAATCTTGATGATTTTAATAGCTAAATGTGCGTTATATTTAATCATTATTTTCTGTTATTATATGTCGTCATAGCGAATAACTGTAGTACATATATATTGTGACTAATTTACGTGTTAAGTATTGTACGCCTGTTAGACATTTTTGTTATATAACACCTTTCCTGTCTCCTGTCCACAATAAACGATTTGTATTTCAATAAATAAATTAATATGTATAAAGAATTACGTATCCACTCCAGATCGCATCGTTCGCGAGCAGTGTGCGCGAGCTAGTAAAAGTCGTCGTTAGATGAGTGCCGACCTTTAGAGTGTACTGAGGTAGCGCGGACAGTGGGCCGAAGGTCGCCATTACACGGCTCGTCGCACCCTACCCCGAGCACCCTGCAGCCCCCTGCAGCCCCCTGCAGCACCCTGCACTCTGGCCCACTTAATGTGTCGTGTACATGAACGTCAATCTTTACTGCTCCCATCTCCACTTAGTTCTACTATAATGTTATTTTGTGGATTCTTCGTTTACGTTATTTTTTTTGTAACCGAAAATTAAACGAGAACAAAGTATTCGTATGCCGGCGGGTTTTGTAGATCCTGTGATCACCCGAATTATGCAACCGTGGCGTGGTGACAGGATTATGAATGGCAAAATTTTGGTACGTTTCAGTGTTTCAGGTAGTGCGTGAAGTCGACGGGTTATGACGTATGAAGAAAGACATGGTCGGATATCCGAATTAACTATTTTTCAAATATATCTTTTGACCCATAAGGACAACATAACATTTCTCAAATACACGGATCAGCCAGGAACTTAAATTGAATTTTTTTAAATATTTTCCCTTGTTTATTTTTCTTACATAATTTAGAAATTTTGATAAACATGTGTTTCAGTTTCAGTTTTATTAAAGTATTTTGCAAATTTTAAGCAGGACAACTCGTCATTAGATCGACGACGAAGCATCATAGAAAATTTGAAAAAATGTTTAATAAAAAATTGCCTTTTCAATTTTATTATTAGTTAGTTATGTAAGAGTAGATAAGCCCCAATAAACCCCAATGGAGATGTATAAAATCTTGATTCTGTTATTACTTTCACTATCAATAAATAATTGGTCCATAAATTGATAATACCGTGTCGTTATCAGCGCCGCGCACTCGACGTCCATTACCGTAGATCCGATACGTTAATATGTGTTATTGGGTTGTACAGAAGCCAATATTACTGGGCTGTCCGATTGCCGAAAAACCCTCCATAGTGATTTGATCGTTGGTCTTTCTAACATCAGGTCCTGGGTTCAGCGCATTTTTAAAGTTATTATAAGTTATTAGATTAGAGTATTAGCGCGTATTAGAAGTTAATTTATTGTAATTTAATTTTGATTTTTAACTGCTTTTTTGCAATTTTGAGTACAACTATTTTCGACTATGATAAAACTGAAAATTTGTGCTATTGTTCCTTTCCCGACCTCAGATTCCAGATGTCAAGAACAACACAGTTAATACATATATCGAAAAACCATTTATTTTCAAATAACTGCCTGCCCGACTATGAATCGAACAATGATTAATTATTATTAAACATATTTCCTATTAGAAAATAAATAGAATTTGACTTTATATTTTATGTATTTTGACAGATCCGTATGTCTAGTGGTTAGTGAACTTGACTGCTACACCAAAGGTGCTACGTCGTGAGTTCGAATCTCACCCAAGTCAAAATTGATGTGATGAGCAGAAACGTTTGATATGTGTGTTTGGGTGCAAATATCTATATAAGAAACATATATATATATATATATATATATATATCATATATCTTATCTCCATAGCACAAGCTAACGCTTAGTTTGGAGTCAGATGGCCATGCGTGAGTTGTCCAAAGATATTTACTAACCTTAAAATCTTTTACGCCGTTTGCTATAAAACAGTCAGGCTTTAAATTAAGAAAATTATTATAACCAACTATTTCTGGACATTCCACGCAATGGAAACACGATGAAAGGAAATTAAAAACCAGTTGCTGCATGAATAAGTAGAACTGCCGTTCAGCCAGCAAGTAGTAAAAGAAAGAGCAACATTTTCAATTACTTTAAAGGAAATGCAAGTAGTGAATGAAGAAACGTTTTATATACGGGGAACAAACGCAGCGGAACCGGCCGGCCGCACACCAGCTGAACGATTAATGTCTTAAGGTCCAATTCCGTAGAACGCAGCAAACGACAAAGATGAAACAAAGGAGAGATGACAAAACATACTGATATATATATTATTACATACATACATATTATTACTACATAAACGATCACTAAAAGTTGTACAAAAAATAAGTAAAATATCACAAAAAAGAAAATTAAAACTAGAAACACACTTAATCGATTTTAAATGAAATAAATGTCTTGCACATAATAAAACATACCGACTCAAATGTGTTTTCAGTGTTGCATTACACAGTATTAAAGGAAATTAGAAGCGTAAAAGTATGACACGGTACGCAGAAAAAGAATAACTTTAGCGACTCACAGTGATCACAATACTTTGTAGTGCATGTCGAAATGGGGTTAAAGGCAAATTGACACAGCGGAGTTGAGTTGTCTGTTGGTGCGACAGATTCTAACGCTGTCTGTCGCTGCCGTTGGTCGTTTGTCGCCATCTGCGGAGTCGCACCTTAAATGTTTTTACGCTTTCCGATCCGTCCAACATTAATTCATGGTAATTTCCCCGCAGCCGTCTAATACTTTCAAACTCGACAAAGTTCCAGTGCAGTCGAACTCAAAATTAGTTTTGACTTTCATTCTTTATTAGTCCATTTTTTCTGCACCTGCAGCTTATACCGAGGAACATTTTTAATTACATCACATCAGGTCTGACTCAAATTTATAATTAATAGTAAAGGGGTTTATAATAAGGAATAGAACGCAAATTTTCAGAAGCTTTGACTGATTGTCTGTGCTTGCATCTCTCAGTAACGACTGGCTTAATTAAATTTATGTTGTTTTAAAAATACGTATATTATTAAATTCCATAATAATACACAGCCCAAAATTTTCATTAACATTTCTGTAGCTTATCGAAAAAACACATTTCATGCATAGGATTCGCGGGCACGGCTTGTTCAAAACATTTTTATTAATTGGGCAGGACAATTCCTGCCGGGTCAGCTAGTGGTATATATATATATATACAACGTGTGACCAAGGCGTTGTCATAGACTTGACTGCAATCCATTAATGGCCCACTATTGAGGAAGGGTCACTCGTCGTACCGTCCCACCACGCTGCCGCTGTGCGGCTTAGTGGACAGTCCAACGGTTGCATTGTAGGAAGTCATTATGCCAATGTCGTATCTTGCTAAACAATTACATAGCTTCAGTGTACGTTAAGGAATGATTTCTAAGAAAATGATAGGTTAACCTTATTTCAATACAGCGTATAAAAGATATAAATAATTCATCGTGGGCACATCAGGACCCATCGAATAGCGGAGGGTACTGTCTTAATTATTTCTTTGTATGAAACATGATAGTAGTTTGTACTCAATAAAAGAACTCGAATTACTTCCAAACATTCCCTCATTACCTGCAGCATACATAAAACACTGTACATAAATAATTTCCATCCTTGACCAATTTCACCGAATGCGTCACTTAATGTTACGTTAAAAGGATTTCGAGGGTGATTTTGCAAAGGAATAGCTTTTTCATCTCACAACGGCTCCTGTCATATTTCTTATGACTGCACACATAAGGTTCAAAATTCCCTAAGTGATGCGCTTCATGGAATGGAACAACAGTAATTCACATTTTATCACGTTATGCGTTTATTCGGAGAACAATGGCTTCGGGATGGAGCGAAAAACAAAATGATGATAATGGATTTTGGCTTTTTGGACCATGCAGCCTGATTCTTTGTGTTGACAAGCTGGTATTGGAAGAATGGGCTTTGTCGATGCCTCAAAACACTTTTATGGGTATTGAGCATGATTAAGTACAAAGGACACAGCCCAAAAATGTATAGGCCAGAGTGTACAGGATTAAAACTTGACTATTTTTATCTATAGGTCTTATACATTGACAATCAAACAGATTCATGTAGCCTTGCAGATTAGGATAAGAGTTATAAGGGTTCAAAAGTAGGTTCCTTAACGCAGGTACATTCGATATTAATTCACCGTATAAGGTTTTGTAAGTCAAGAGTAGCAACATATCGGAGACCGAATTAAAATAAGACTCATACGAACTGGACTATGACTAACAGGCCCTGTCCAAGTTCTCGCACTTATTGCCAAATAACCAACTGACATTCTAAGACTCTTTGCTAACTTGATAACTTGACTAAGCATCCTGTTTTATTTTTGTTTTGTACTGTGATGGCCACGGTTGTCTTGGGCGGCAGAAAAATGTGCTGCACGCTCATTATGTATCTTGATTCCATAAATTATAAATAAAATGAATTATAAAATAAAACAATCTATTATTTAGATTCTTTTAATAATTCAATGTTGATAACAATTGGTCTAAAAATTCAGCAGGTGGAAGGAATAACCTAATATCTAGCCCACCCCAAATAACACAGAATTATCATTGAATTGTGCACAGCACCCAACAGTCCGGTTTCCTGCTATACAGCTGAACCAATAATCAATAATGTCACTCATTCAATGGAATGTAAATGTTCTTTACAAACTCTGGCACATCGTGGTTCATGAAGTTTGGACGTACAACATATATTGGATGTCTCTGGGTACTAAATGTGTTGCATTATATGCACATCAATTAAATACACATCTGGAAGTATTTGCACATCTTCTGTAATTTCGCAAGGCATTCGTTATTGAATTTGCAATACTTATCACAGCCGGAGCAGATGGTAGAGGATGAGGTGGGATTGGCATTTGTATGTCTGGAGCTACTGGTCTCTCTTCCATTATGCCAAATTGCGCTGCATCAACTATATTTCTTCTGGGTACTTTTCTATTAACTTTCAGATAATAAGCATGACATAAAATGTTGCGCGTTCTGAACTAACGAAAAAAGAAACAGATTCATTTCTGGATATTAAATAATTTTCTTTAATAGTTATCTATATTAATGCAAGAAAATGTTAATGTATATTATATTTCTTTCTTGTAAATAGCTAATAAACAAGCATGTTGTCTTCTGTTGGTTTATTATATCTACCAATGACCATTTAAATTCTTATCAACTAATAAAAACGGTTTAAATAAGGTTTTTTAACTTATGAATTGTAATGACTTAAAAATAAGGTATGTACAAAAATATTAAATGTTTTACCAACCTCTGAGGCGTTTTTGTATGTTTCGTTACTATTTCGATAATATTGAAAGTTACCTCATAAGTTATCCACTCCGATAAAAGAATGGTCATATCAAGCGGTAATGATTCTATCATATGGTGCCTTATACCGCAGTCAATACACGCTTGTAAAAGGTTCATTTTATTGTATGTATTGTTTTTAATATATTATAAAGTTTTTTTGAGTAGAGCACTCGCGTGGACCTTCGACACTTATAATTTTTAAAGGGTGAAACTTAACAAAATATAACAAAAACAATAATTGAACTTAAGTCCAACAACAAAAACAAATATAACAACAGCTAACAACTGAAATGAAATATTAGAAAAGCAAACGAAACGTTATCAGCACGAAGCATATACGAGTAGCACACAGACCAGAGCCCAGATGTAGCAACGAGCGACGTTGGTTTTGAAATTGAAAGACTGTCAATGTCAAACTAATTCAGTGTTGCCAGTATTATCTTCAAACTCGCAAGTATTACTTATAACATTTTGTATGTACATTTATTATTGTTTACGATGATTTCTCTTAGAAAATATTAAATTGTATTGAAATATTTCATCAAATTCAACATTGTTATAATCTACCTTTTTTATTTTCGCATTTAATACGGTATATTTTTGAAATGTTCATTTTTATTACACTGCTAATGAAGTGGGTTTAAAAAACTGGCAATGTTATTGACAACTTCATTGACAATATGCGGGATATTGTTTAAATTCTTTTAAAATTGTACTTTTTTCCAAATCTGCGATGAAATCTATAAGGTTACTCAAAATTAATAATTTTAATTATAAAAATGAATTACTTCCTTGTATATTCTGGGGCAATTTTGGGCTATGTCCTTTAATTTAATTGACATTACGCACATTGTCCTACATATTGCATGATATCACAATGTTGCCAGTACTACCGTAGACCCTGTTTCTCTGCTATACATGTTATTTAATATAAAAAAATAAAAAAACGTACCACTATCGAGATTTTTTATAAGAAAAAAAATTGAGCGTCTCATCCAAATGTAACTCCCCCCTAAAAATTAGCATGATGGTAATCATGTGGAAGAATTGTATGAAGTGAACCCAGACTGCAGGCTCCAATAGGTTTGAAAAATTCTACACATGAGATTACACTCTCAGGCGACATCGCTTTACGAAATGGAGAGACTATTCAAAATCATTCCCCACACGATTACCTTAAGAAGATAGATCTCTTATATTAAAATAAGTTAGCTATTAACGTTATTACGTCACAGAACACAAACAACTTCATCCAGCGATCTCTTCTCCTCGACGAAATATTACTGGAAATTATCGGCAATACAAAAACATGAGCGTACCCCAAGGCTCTCCAGTTTCCCCGACCGATGCTCACGTACTTAGTAAATAACAAGTGAACGTATCGCTATCTGCGATATCTTGCGGCGTCCGCAGTACGTTACAGCCATTAGTGATATAGGTGTGGGCCGTGCTGAAAGTAGCTGGCCGATAAGGTGCGGTCTGAGTAACAAGCGGAGCGCAAGTTTTTATGCAATTAGCCAACAAACGGACAGGCAAAGGGTGGTCAGCGGCATATTATAAATATCATTGGCATAGATCATTGGGCTAGAAGAAAAAAATAACAGTTTACTCAAGCAAGAGGAAGGTGATAATAATTATTCATTACTTAATCATACTATTAAACACGTATATTAATACCTTACATGACCAACGAGCAGATGCCTTCTGTTACTTCTTCTAAGTCTGCTGCTTCATTCTGGGCCGCCCTGATAAGGCCGATAGCTAACGCAATTTCTGGAAAATTTCGCGTAAAATAACCTATTAAAAATATAGTTCTTACGCTGTGTACCTCATAACATAATAAAAGAGCTGTACAAGTGCATGTCAGGCCATGGCAAAGTAGCGTTATGAGGGTCATCACCGCCTTACTACTGTGTGAATTACAAAAAAAAAAAATTGATTTGATTCTACGACTTTCTTACCGTGATAAATATAATATGTGTCTATCCTTGCCAAGTTATTATTTTTAATAGTGAGGGTTTTTTAGTTACACTTTTGACGGTACAGACAAGGGATACAGTTTCCGTATTTACCACGGAAATCCAAAAAATAAGCTTTGTTGCGAAATGTACTTTATCGATAGCTGGAAATAAAATGTTAATATAATATCCACTCGAAACCAGCCCGCGTCTCTCCCAAGGCCCAAGCCTCAACATAACGTGCATTTCCAACGATATCTGACATCGGGAGGCAATTAGGATAGTTTGGGGCGGCGCCAAATGATCAGCGGGACGTGAGGAGACAAACACTGTAATTCCAACGCGATTATACTTAACTTTGCCTTCATGCGGCCATACGTGCGCCTCCCGCACCTCATTGTCGACTCGTTATAACTTGTATAATTAATCGCTCCGCGCGCCGCTCGGCCCCAGATTACTGTCAGAACTACTCCCAAAATATAACGGATCCGCTGAATAAATTCGGAAAAAATGGTTTAACTTAATTAAGTACGATCAACAATAGTTATACTCAAGGTTATTTTTAGAAAATACTTTTTCTGTATTCTTCGATTTGAATTCTTATTTTTCATAAAAGGTTTTCTAATAATCTCTATAGGCACATAAATATTTGTTCCCATGCTGGTGATAGCTTTGTATGTGTGCATTAGGCACCATATTGATAAAAAAAAAACTATTCAGAATTCTCACTACATTTTATTGTTATACCATGAACTTTAAATTCGAAGCATTTCCCTGCTATTGTCTATATTGTAGTCGAACAATAACTTTTGTAAATGTCTGGAGTTCAATTGAAATGGTTTGTAAAAATCATTCCATAAACAATAGAGTATATTTATGTCGATGTTTTTATAGATAATGTAGTGGAAATTGTGTTTAAACGGTAGCAGATTATATCGCCTAACATGTGGCATTCCAGATCGTTATCTAACCTTGCATTTTTTATTGCTTTTATTTTACAATAGGTTAGAAACAAGGTTTTAAAAGTAATTTTGTTCACGGCATTAAAACGCTTGTTCTGTTATTGTTTGAACAACGTCGTAAAGAACTAGTTGTGTAGTGTAATGTGAACTAAACTAAAAAACAGTCAAAGCGCTGAGGTAAAAGAGACGGGGAAGCGTCGATAATGTACTGTCAATGGGTGATTTAAAATGACGTCACATAATAAATGACAGGTCCCGGTTGGTACACGGAGCACGGCGTCTAATATGAGGTCGATTGGGGTAATGTTTTATGAAACAGTTGGACCTGGAGGCGGAGTCCTGTGGGGAGTCGATGTTTGTTCTGTACTAAATAATTTTTGTTAAAACTAGAAACTAAGAAATTACAGCAACAACAAATAATATTATTCATGTGCAAAGTTTAAGTTGGCAGAATTCCTAATGACACTAATTCTATGACACCCAGTGATTACCAAATGTAACCTACGAAAATGTATCGATACGTAGCGTATAAAATGCCCGGTCACTCGGGTCCACGCGTTGATTAGGTAAAGAAAGAAAAATATCGTGTCAGTTGGCTAAAAACAGCCTTTCCTAGTATTTCAGTAAGGTAACATGCTAATAAACTGAAAGCCAGCTAGGTCAGCGGCTTTCTGTTTGTTAGGTATTTGCTTGACTAGCGCTTTTTCCAAATGTCAGGAAATATTCTGTGCTAGATGGTGTTAATATTTTTATCACATGCAGGGAGCGAGGCTTTTTTAGGAAAGTAATAGTAATTCCATATCATTGTTTAATCCGTACCTGCTGTGCCAGCATTTCTTAACTCAATACCTTCCTTTCTTAACTTAATAGTAGCAAATCTTTCGTACTGTTCTGTGCTTTATGCATGTAAAACAATAAGTCCTAGTTATATGAGACAACATTCGTAAAAAATATCAGAAAATAATTCAAAACTGGGCTTGGACAATTATTCCTGAGACCAATCTGAATCATGATTTAGTACGTTCTAGGCTCCCTCTTCTTGAGAACCAACCCACGCCGTTAAAAAATGAAAGCCAACCCACAGGGACCTCATTAAATAAACACGGTCAAAGATAAATGATGTTAGTTTACTCTATAAATTAAATATATCCAGTAGACAATGAGTGCGGGGTTGTATGGTCGTATTGAGGATGCAGCAATTAGAGTGTAATGGATGGCATGGAGAGAGTGGAAACACCGTAGAGTTAATAACAAGTAGACATGGCAGATAGTAGATGTTCTTTGAGCGAAGAGACAAATCACCTGATACATAACGTATTCTTTGCCACCCATGGTCTTAACGACATCAAAGTCACTATTGGTTGGCAATATACCAGAATGAAAACGATAGATCCGCACGTTTGTGAGATGCAAAGAAAGAATGGAAGCAGTACATCGTTCAAACAACCAGAGGCAATAATAACACCGTTGGACTCACTGGCTCCCAAAATTACTTCTTAAGAACAGACGAATTAGAAATAAGATTACTAAGCGATGGGAAGAAAGAAGCATTCTATTCCAATACTTTTTATGAAATACGGATCCAAGTTTCGATTTTATTGACATTTTACTGTTAAATAGGAAAGGATAAGAAATAAAACTCCATCTTTGCTTAAGTTCTAATTTAATTCCTCTTCTTACTCATGCAGGCCAATAGTAACTGAAACCACGTTCTAAATCGTTCGCTGGTTGAATTTGTTGAGGTTCTTTGCAGTTACGCCATAAAATTTAACCTCGTCGGTTTTCTGCAATGTGCCATAGCTGCATCTCTTCAACCTACCAACATCGTTTTAAATCAATTAAGTAATAGTTGGTTCCTTTCATCAAATCGGAGACCCATCTAAGCTTTGATAAGTAATGTGTAAAGTAATTAGGGTAACAATTCCCTATTTCAAATAAATTGACATGATATATCATGCACCAAAGCATGTCTAAACTTGTCTAACTCGTGAACATCTATTCGTTACCTGTTCTGTAACGAGGGCATATAACCCCTCAGCTGTATGAAGCACGTCACTGCTCACGAGCGCTGTGAAGTTGGCATCGAAACTCATTTATTCAAACGTGCTTTATAACCGACATGAATTTAGTGCTCGTAGTATGAGCAGTTTTGAGTTACTTGCGATATTCCCAAGCGCTCTGATGCAATTTGTTTTTGATATGGTTCTAATATTTTTGGGTTGAAGAATCTCTAAGCATCAAATAGTCTCATGAGATTTTGGAAGGAAAATATCGCTGAAGAGCTATTTCTATACGAATGGCTTTGGAATCTCAGAGGGTATCCTTGGCTTAGTTTAGGATCTTGTTGAATTTAGTCTACAGTTCCATATGGCACTAGTATTTTATTATAGAAGATACATTTTTTTTCACAAATTGATGTCGAAATTTTCGAGGAAAGACTCCTGGATCTATCGTAGATTTACCGAGCGCACGGGTCCTGACTCTCAGGTTTTTTCATCTTCGCTTTCCTTTCCTTATTACCCTTTATTAGTAATAAGTACGAAGTGAAGAGCATATTTAAAATCAATTGTGTAGATGAAGGAACCTTGTTCTGATGATATAGAAGGATCAATGGTGCGTGTTCTAATTCCACCATAAGCTCTCGTATCTTGAGCAGTAAAGTGTGTGAAAGTGATTCGGGAAATGGGATAAAACATGGTCTGTATAAGCTAAGTATCATCATGTACGCGTTTTTCAGTAAAAATGTTGTAAATGAACAGTGGCTTTAACCCATTAATGACCCAGTACTGCATGTCCTTCTCCTCACGGTTGAGGAGGCCAAAAATGGTCCACCTTACAGTTCTTTTGCGCATTGTTGGAAGGGTTATGGGCTAACCAAAGAGTCCCAGTTTCTATACCGCTCGATTACCGACAAGCCTAAAAAACTGTCACATGGGATACCAATGAGAACCGACAGCTTTAAGTGCCCTCTCAAGTACGGAGGTGCTTGTGCCACTAGCCATCCATCCTACTAAATGCATCTGCTGTCGCTTACGACAATCCGAAATTTAAAGGCACAGAAGTTTTACGTACTCCCTGAAGCACGAAAGCATTTTTACCACTTACATACATCCTCCTTTCCGACCGCCTCCGTAATCGCTTATTACTAACGATCGACATAGGTTATAAGGCCATCAGCGTTTCAAGTTTGAAATAAATGAATGAACAATAAAATATGCTTCCCTTGTTAGATATCTCGGTTCGTTAGTGCGTTGTGTAGCTCTCACTTGATTTATATACTCGGGACGACTGCCACAATGCCTCTAATTACGATTCACAAGCAAAACTCAACAATGCCATGTTGTGGTACAGTTCAATATTGCATTAAAACTTTCTTTTGGAATCAAGTCATGATGAATTTGATCTAATTCATTGTTTGGTGTTGTGTCACTGCCAAGTATAGGAAATTTTAAATTTATATTTATTAAAATTAACGCACAATTGTCGTTATAACTCATCGTTACTTTCAAGTTTTTAAGTAATTAATGTCCAAGTGAGCGTGGTTTTCTTCATAACTGATCTATGCCACATAGATCCTCCGCCCTGCCTAAGGCCCTGCCAGATAAAATAATCAGTGGGTGGATTTAAGCTTCTTAGATTGCATTCCATACAGGTCAAGCTGATATGGAACGTAGAAACACATATGTCCTGCACTACGATTCCTTAAGTCGCGGTTGCCATAGACAACACAATATAATACACGTAGAGGAAACATCTATCACATAAATGTGTACCCCGAGGATCAAACCCGAGACTGCCCGCTTGTCAAGCTCACAACCAAAGGAGCGATTGCGATACCAACGTCTTCGAGTCAACTTTACTAGAAGCTGCCCTCGCTTCGTTGCGGAAAACCAGTCGCCAGAAAAAATTTGTTTTGTGATATAGCTTTACCAGTTATACATACATATGGTATCGCAGACTTATTTGGAAACATTCATGTTCTGTATAAAATTGTATTACATCATATTTCTCTATTGTCAATCATTTCCACAGTGTTTTCGATTTTTTGCTTTTTATTGCACACATTGGCTTGGCTACATTATCAAAGTTTTCATACAGACCCCTAATGTTTCTGAAAATATTTTATAGTCTGTGTTTTGCAACGGTATTTTAGGTTTCTAAT
>DWJZ01001437.1:0-23478 GCA_018249125.1 Asbolis capucinus
AGATGTTTTAATTTGTCGTAATTTAGTACCCTTGAGGTCGAGTTGTTTTAATGTTGGCGTGTGGACATAAAAGGTTTTATATCAGTCATTTGAACTCATACTAATCTGGACAAGCAATTTTAACGGCAATCTTGGCAAGTTTTATACATTAACTGTACCAAAAAGTTTGGATTTAACACGTTTATAGCCTATTATTGAGTACATGCTGAAGAGGCCTAGAGCATACTCCACCACGCTGCTCCAATGTTGGTGGGGTTAGTGGCCAACCCAAGTGTCGGAAAATTTTATGTCGCCCGAAGGGCTCCGTCATGGCTTAACGTGACGTGTTATAATATGGAGACAGTCCATGGTCTAGAGAGCCGAGACATAGGCTAGCTATAACTAGTTTTATTCCACGACTACCTCCTGATGCACCTCCATCTTCTTCACCCCCACCCCTGTGCACGTTCCCTTCTTCAACCCTCAAAGTCACTACATCTACTGCACGAAAACAGACGCTAAGTGACATCTCTTCCATAGTCCTGGCAGTACCACTTGGTGCAAAGGATATTTTATGAATGATGTTATCAATTCGCGGTTCGCGGTTTTATGATTGTCTAAAGACATTTCAGCAAAGAAATATATCATCATTATTGTGTAAAGTAAAATTCCTCATCGTTGTTGTGTGATTGATATTTTTCAACATACAATTAATGAAAGATATGGAGCCAATTAATAAATTTTTTGGAGTCTGATGTCGGCACTTGTAAATGCAAATAAGTATTTTTGAAAATTTTGATGTAGGTAGACTTTGTTATCAATATAAAGACCAAACATTTTTTTGGATTTATTGCCTGTCTGTTTGTTCAAGCTTCACCCAAAAACCACTTGATAGATTTACAAGTACATCAGGTATAGGAAACTTTTTATCCCAAAAAAACTGCTTTGTTCCCGTGGGATAATAAGTTAAAATTTGTATGGCCACTCTGAAACCATAGGATAACTCTTCTTCTGAAGCGAAGCGTCGGAATTTTTTAGTTTTGTTATAAAACTAGTCTGCGGTCAGTCTGCTAGACGGTCGACGGTGTGAACTACGCATACGTAGTCGCGGGAAAAATCAAGCTCCACCAGCTCGGTATCAATATTGATAAAAAGTTGCCATCAAATATCTCTTCATTAAAAAAACACGTCAATCCGTCTCGACATGAAATACACACACAGTTTTACATTAATAATATTACTAATATTCTCCTATACGCCAAACGGAAACCAACTTTAAACCACAATCAAAACCATCCTTACTTTCCGGTGCTCCTTGGAAAAATAATGAATGCGTCAATATCGACCGTACTGGACGAACTGAGACCGAGTTACGAAGTTTATTTCTCATCGAATACAAACAATTGTTGGAGAAGTTCGGTACCAGTTGTCGCGCAACTTGAGATCTTTATTAGATAACTTTTGTTTGAGTTTCGCTCCGGAATTATTTCGTACAATTGCAAAGGATACCAATTACAGAAATCTATTACTTTTTTCTGTTATTTTATTTGTATTTCTTTACTATTAAACTCATATAACCATGAACAGTTTTTGCCTGTGGTTTCACCTGCATTATCTGTGGATAAGTTATGTCTGCGTTTTATTCCAGATTATAATCTCTGTGCCAAATTTCATTTAGATCCGTTCAGTAGTTTTTTCATGGAAGATGAACAAACTTCTATCCATTTATTTGTACAATTCTCATTAACTATAGCATGTATAATACTCGTGGGATATGCGAGCGCTGTAAAAAACCCCGATAGCGAGATTTAGGATTCTGTGACGTCATCGTGTGGCGTATTGTGCGATATCGCCACACAGAAAATCACGTGACGGTTATAGCCGTAACAAATTTGAAGATCTGGAGTGCCTGATGTGACACGAAGGCATCAGCCAAACTATTAGAGATATTTTGACAGGATGACAGATGACACTTGACACGCCTTAGTTTGAAAGACATCTGTCATGCTGTCAATCGTTCCCCATTGGGGCCATTAGTTCGTTTAACTGGGTCGAAATATCGGCGCGAAAACATATGTTGTAGTGCCCGTATACGTACTTATCGTCAAAGTGAAAATATTTTATTTCATCACAGAAACATCGAGCTCAGACAATGAAAGTCAGAAGATTACATACACAATATTCATACATACTACTAGTTCGTGAGTACTGTAGCACAATGTACACAGTCCACGATGAGTCGACTTTAAAATCATATACTATAAATAATTATTTATTTAGTATACTGTTACTTGTAACGAAGTATTAATTTGACTTTGACATATGTACATTTCAGCTGGTAAATGATGTATAAGTTTGGTTGGATAAGAACGAGGGGGCCCATTTATTGGGCCAACGTTATATCTTACTTGTTGTACCTTCAGAAACCACAGATGCGTGTAATAGTGTATTATTTTATATGTAAACGAATAACAGTTAAAATCCGAGGTCCCGTTACATTTTTTTCACATTATTACTGTCTATAGAATAAAAAGGATTGGAATTAGTTGACTTCGTCTGTTTCCGCTCGAGTACAATGTAGGTGTCTTCAAGACAAGAGTGAATAGGCTTCTTCTAAGTTCATGCCCACTTAGCAGGTGAGATTGTAATAAAGCAGTAACTTATAGTTTGTAAAAAAAGTTAATATTTTGCGAGTAGCTTTGTTTGAACTAGACATACAGTTTGACAGGCCGGTTGGCCTAGTGGTTAGTGAACCTGACTACTATACCGGAGGTCGTGGGTTCAGGTCAAACTTTTCTGTGATGAGCAGGATTGTTGGTTCTGTGTGTCTGGGTGTGTAATAGAAATATCTATTTAAGTATGTATTTAAAAGTATATATGTATGTTTAAAAGTTGTCTGTTCACTATAGCAAGAGCTAACGCTTAATTTGGGTTCAGATGGCCGTGTGTGAGTTGTCCAAAGATATTTATTTATTATATTTATTTAGTTTTTCTCTTATAAAAACTCTCAATTGTGGTATAAATTGTAGGACAATGTGACCGTTGAATTGTATAAATATTAATTAAGCAACCACTAATCTGCATTGGGGCTGTGTGTATGCTCTAGGGCACCTCAGTGTGAGGAAAGAGTGCTCACGGCTATTAACGGGTACAAGCAGCTGACTTCTATAGTTTCTTACAGGGTACATCCTGTTAGCTGCAAGTATGGGATTGAGGTAGATATTCTAGGACGAACTAATACAATTACCTACCCAATTAACTTGACAAGTATCCAATAAAAATAATGAAAAAAACACAAGACTTACTAAGTTAACAAAATTATTCCAGTTATAAACAAAATCAAACCTGATACAGATAGATTGACCTTTCGAACGTCCGGTGACGTTATAAAATTTAAATAAAGAACTTTATTGACTGGCGATTTTTATCCGGACATTTATGATTACAATGCCAATAAAATTTATATATTCCTGATTAATATCAGCGTTGTCGCGAGTGACACCAACAAGCGAAATGGAAGCAACACAATCTCACTGAGCATTGCTTCTCAGTCTACTTTGAGCGCCTGGTTCGTGTACACGACTTTCGAATTTCGAACGCGCGAAAAACATTACTTTTCGAAAGTGTTCCAAAGTTGCGTCGCTGAAAAAATACCAAAAATACAAATGTACTTGATATTTTATGTTTTAAAAATATTGGAGTAGTGACGTTCGATATTTGAAATATACTTTTTTATGCGTAAAAAATGTTTTGTGAACAATTTCGTGTTTTTGTGGGTTGAGAATTTATTTTGTAAGTACCATTTTTTATTAATTTATAATTAAAAAATTAATGTTAATACAAATAATTTTAATTTAGCTTCAGAAAGATATTTTTATCGATTTAATTAAGGATACTGATGTATGCTAATTATTGTATAATTTTTTTATAATATCATTATTTTAATGTGTTAAAATTTTTAATAGATTTTATTAATTTATACAATCAAAGTACCGTGCGGCTTGTTTTTAATGTAAGCAATCAAAAAAGTTAAAAAGAGTGGGCGCGGTCGGTAGGAGGACAGGTGACCGCTAGTGGAAAAAAAATCAGGAACGTTACCGTGCTTCAGGGGGCACGTAAAGCAAATTTAGCCATGTCGGAGGACTTCGTGTGGTATAAGAACTTCCGACACTTGTATTGGCAACTAATCCCTCCACCAATACGCACTGGAACAGCGTGGTGGAGTGCGTCGGCCTCCTCGGTATGAAAAGAGACCCGTGTTCGGTAGCCCATCGATGGCTTGAAGCCAATTTATACTAAATTTGCTGATCATCATGGTGTGCGCAGTAGCGAGATAAGCGCGCCTAATTTGGTTATGTCACTTTGACATATCTTATGACATCTGTCATAAGTTTTACAGAGCTTATAACACGTGTCCGTTTTTCTGTGCGTCCGTCCCAATATCCGACCGACACTTTTTTACATTAATTATACATTTACATTAATTAATTAGGGATTTTACATTAATTAATTAAGTAGGGAGGCATAGTAACTATTTATTAATATCATCATCTCAATCCTTCACGGCCCACTATTGAGCACGGGTCTCTTCTCTGAATGATAAGGTTAAGGCCATAGTCCACCACGCTGGCCAAGTGCGGATTGGCAGACTTCACAGACCTTTGAGTATTGCAAACTCCCCGGCATGCAGGTTTCCTCACGACGTTTTCCTTCACCGTTATAGCGAGTGACATTTAAATGCTTTAAATGCACATAACTCCGAAAAGTCAGAAGTGCGCGCCCTGGGATTCGAACCCGGACCCCCCGAGTGAGTGGCTGAATTCTTAACCACTAGGCTACACATTTTCATAAGTGTATACTCAGTTAAGTTTCACGTTAAATATTTAACATTTATATAAAAGTTTAATTCTCACAAACTTTTATTTAACTTGTTGTGTATGTTTGTATATTAGTATGTATATTTGGTATAGTAGTATATTTGGTTGTTAAGTAATCATTACAAATCTTGCAAGCTTAACGGCAAGCACACCCACTTCCTCTTACACTACGGAGCTGAAATTTTGCATGCGCCTTTCATCCTAATGACAATGCATTTTTATGATAAGCATGACCTGATACTACGTTCAGGATTGGCTGCAGACAAGGGAACTCTTTAACAGTTAACATAGTTATGAAATTTTGTGTTTTTTTTTGTATTACGGATCTATAATTTAAGCTTGTGTTTTTAAATGTTTTTAATAAACCTTAGTTGCTATGGCCTGATTACTCACTGTTGCTTTTTTATGTGATAAGCAGGCGAACGAGAAGAAGAGTGTCCTGATGGTAAGTGATCGACGCCCATAGACATTCATAATACCAGGTTTGGGTTACTAGTACGTTGCCTACCAGGAATAGACGAAGAATATAAAGTAATAGACCCGCATACGCGGGGAACAGAAAGAAACAAGGGAAGCAGTACATTGTTAATGCAACCGGGATCAATAACGACAGCAGCCTCAGATACATCACCAACACACCACTTCAGGACGGGTGACAGAAGAAGAACGGGAAGGAGGATGAAGGACGGGGAGGGAAAGAGGAACAGAGAACAAGAATCCTCTTACAAAACACTTACATTTACACAGTTTGAAGTAATTTACAGTTACTAAAAAGTTAAATTTATAGCGTATTCACAAGCGAATATTTTGGTTAACGTCATGACAATACCCTCCCACGTGCCGTACAGACGTACAGGCGTACACAAAACTCTATAATAAATTCAAAATACTGTTTGATTGAATATAATGCTAAAATGGCGCAGGTATCAATAATTTCAGGCAGACGAATGTTAGTCAATAGTTTAACAGAGGAATTTATTAAAATGTCGGTACATCACCTTGACATATAGGACAAAAATATTTGCTTTTTTTAAATTTAATTAGAGTACACTGATTAAAAACGGGTTTATACTAACAAGAATACAAGATTTTATAACATCCATCCATCCACCTTTCAACGTCCACTGTTGCATATGGGTCTCCCCCAATTTGCACCAATTTATCCAGTCCTGAGTCCTCTGAATCCTCCGGATACCCGCTGTATTTATGACGTCAATCTGGTCGGAAGGCACCTTGCGCTTGCTTTTCAGAAGCGTAACTTCCTATTCAAGCACCTCTCTTCCCCATAGGTTGTCATACACACCATTTTAATTCAGGATTCTTAATCATAAATTCTGTCCCTCCAAGAGGAGAAACTCTATTTCCGTTTGTCTTGTTATCTCTACTTATTTCTTTAACAAAATTAAGCAGTATTTTCTAGACGATAAAAACTACAAAGTAGTACATAATGTGTCACTAACCAGCACCGTTGAACACAGATTATAGCCCATTACTGGTAATGGTCCAGTCGGGTTTCTTCATATACATACTTCATATACATACATACTTCATACTGAGGAGGCCTACAGCACATTGCACCCATGTGAGTGGAGGGAATAGTCAACCCAGTTTTGGACTATATGGATTTATATTTTTAATGTATATATCAAGAATATACTAGATCGCAACTCAAAAGTTAATAAAGCTGATATATTTAAAAATATATATGTATGTTTATCAGTTGTTTGATCACCATAGTACAACGTAACGCTTAATTTGGGATCCGGTGGCCGTGTGTGAGTTATCCAATGATATTTATTTATATTTATTTATTTATTTAATAAGACTTAACATTATTTATTATTTTAATTTTATCCCAAAATCTCATTACAAGAAATAATTTATAACCACAGTAACATTTTAGCTACCTTCTCCAAGCATACAATATAGGATATTGTCCAAGTAATTTATGCCGAAGTGTTCGAGCATTGGAAGGATCAGCGATCGGCAGCCGTTGAAAGGTAGATCGGCCCTAATTATGATTTATCATCGTACACTCGCGTCCACAAGTTTTTGTTCGATTAAAACAGGAAGTTGTAAAAAAATGGAAGTTTAAAAAAAGAATGTGCATACAGGTTAATATAGAAGTTTACTCTGTGGTAATTTGATGAAACAATTTATTGATGTATTGATCTTGATTATAGAAAGTTCAAGTCAGTCTTTATTTGATCACAGCAATAAAAAGTTATCATAATGAATAGATAAAGTAAATAAATAAATAAATATCTTTGGACAACTCACACACGGCCATCTGAGCCCAAACTAAGCGTTAGCTTGTACTTTGATGATCAGACAACTGATAAACATACAAATATATTTTTAAATATATTCTTATATATGTATAATTTAAACCCAGATACAGAAAAAACATCACAGAAAAGTTTGACCTGGGTGGGAATCGAACCCACGACCTTCGGTGTCGCAGTCAGGTTCACCAACCTCTAGACCAACGGGCCTGTGAATTAATTTCTAATCGCATGGCAAATATTGAAGATTATACACAAATCTTTTTTAATTACTCCCAGTGCTGCATAAGTATTTTGTAAATTCTAAGAAAGCAAGAAAGAATCGAATATGATCTGGATATAAATGTTACTAATAAAATAAATGCGAAAGTTTGTGAGAATGGATGGATATTTGTTGCTCTTTTAGGTAAAAATTATGAAACAGAACTCAATAAAATTTGATATAGAGTTTAGGGGCTAGTAAACCTGGCCAGTAAAAGAGCCCCATATAGAACTAACTTTTCTGTGAAAAGCAGGAATATGTATTGCGTGGCATGGTGTAATTAAAATATCTATTTAAGTATGTATTTATATATATATATATATATATTCAGATTATCATTTTACAAGCTAATGCTGAGTTTGGGATCAGATGGCTGTGTGTGAGTTGTTGAAAGATATTTTCTTAGTTATAATACAAGCTACTTTTTACTCAGGCAGCTCCGCAGGTGGAGACTAGTGTTTTCTATTTCAATTGGTATTTTCTATTCAACAGTACAAGGAGTTCGTTTCCAAAGTGTGTGGGCGCGTTTGTCGATGGATTTCAATATATGTCCCATTGAATTACAATATCTTCTGTTTCCTGACGCCGCTTATTCGTCAAGCTGTACTCCTGGTCTGCTGCTAATTTTGAAAGCTAGATATTTGTGTATATAGCGTTCATAGCCCTGTGGTTTCGATTGTGATTGAAACAAGTTAGGCAACAACGGTTCTGGTGACTAGGCGGACGGGTGACCGCAGTGGCAAAAATTTCATGAGCACTTCCGTACTTCTGGGGGCACGTAAAGCCGTCAGTCCCGGTTGTTATTGATGTCAATGTTAAGTTATGTCGGAGGCCTTCGGGTGGCCTTCTCTCGACACTTTGGTTAGCAACCAATCCGCTCTGCAGCATGATTTGTGCCTCCTCAGTGTGAGGAAAGGTTACTGCTCAGTAGTACGCAGTAAGTAATCTGAAATTTAGATAGTTATGGCCTGTGAATCTATTAACCAATTATTCTTTGCAATAATTCGATAACTCTATAGTTGGAGCACGAACGCGAGTCAATATACATATATATATAAATATTTTTCTCTCAAAACACATATCTATTAAACGTACAAACATTAAACCGATGCAAACAAGTTTACGTTTAAAATGTCGCATCCCATGACGTCACCTCCGATTGGATTTATTTTCATCGTAATCGATATATATTCGATTATTTTAAGCGGATTCAACTTTGTTTTGACAGAAATGACTAATTGAGTGCGGCTCTGGCGGATGTCGAAGATTCATGAGCCGACACGAAAGAGGGCCGGATTCTGATTCTGTATAAATAATATTATTACTGATCCGATGGGTAAAGGAGTACAAGTAAAAAAAATAATTATTCGGCGTTTTTTTAATTTCTTTTTTATTGTCTTTTTTATTTTTTATTAAAGGTGTTTTTATTTTTTTAATATAGTATATAGTAACGAAGATGTGTAGTGACAACTTGTGGTCGAATCCTGTACAGATCTATAACTTCAGAAGTCATGTGTGTCATAATTGCAACTCATGATTGTCCCATACTACTATGGTCATAGTACACCGCGTTGACCAAATGCGAATTGGTAATTATGTAAAATAAATTAATAATCACTTGTTTAACTAATATGTCCCATAAGTCGGGAAAAGTGCACTCCTGAGACTTCCCTATTGACTGAATGAAAACTGAGAAACACGTTCGACTATAACTTGAAACTTTCAATTTGTGAGAAGATCCGAGCTCCACTGTGAACAGTGATGAGTGGTGATGATGATGAGCATCAGACATAAATGACAGATATTTCAACTTTTCTGTTTTTATATTTCTTGCAAACAACTGCCGCCATTACATTAAAATATTTAATTTTTTATTATCTTAAGTTGTGACATTTTTCTTTATGCGGTTCTGATATTTAGCGATAATAAATAAGAGAGGCGGATTGTAAATCAATTGATGGACGATGTGTCGTTATAATTGCGCGTTCGAGTCTTACGTTGCTCAAAGTCCCAGTACTAATGAAATTTGTCACAGTGTTGTTTGTTTGTTTGCAATGTTGATAATAGCAGACAAAACATTAAGTATTCTAAGTATTGTTTGTCTGTGTAACTGCTACTAACAACTGTGTTGCTAATTAGCGTTATAGCGAATGTGTGAAATAGAACTTTTGATTTTTTTGGCCTTTTACTCCATTAATGACTCACTATTGAGTATCTTTCTTTACAGATGGTATCCTAGAGCATCTTTTTTACCATGAATAAGCTAGCGCTTGACTATGATCCCACCTGATGGTAAGTGACGATGAAGTCCAAAGACACAAAGACGTGCATAGGCATTAGCATCATTATGCTAATGCCTAGTTACTCTTGACTTAAAAAAAAAATTACATTGTGATCAAACGGAAACACCGACGCCGGCAACTTATTCCAGTCTTTTGCAGTACGGGTGATAAAAGAGGAGGCGCAGCGCGTCATTGGTATTGGCGGGATGTTATTCAAAAACTGCTTCAATGCGAATTGCAAGGGGGAATTGGCTATGGTATAGGTAGTTTATATGCCCTCCGAAGGCTCAATATAAACAAGAGCAGAGGAGACGCGTATTGACCAGGAGTAGCTTACAATTTCTTAGGTTTCCGATGGGTAGGGTAGTTTAGACCATCAGCCGCTTTTATTATCGTTAGATTGAAATCAGTGGTCTTCGGGTGGCATTAAAATTTTGCAGCTGTGCGGTTACTCCCATTGCCTTCCGTTAATATGCACCGGAGCAGCGTGGTGCTCTACGCTCCAAGCTTCCCTATCAGAGACCAGTGCTCAATAGTGGGCTATTAATGAATTAATGCTAACCCGGTACGATAATGTCATTTAGACATCTCCTAACTAATCTCAAACAAATTTAAAAAGTCAAAAATACTTTAGAAATTCCATCTATTACTCAAACTTTAACTTTGAATGGTGAGATATATTTAGGATATAATCTTTCATTGATCCACCATTCTATCGAACGACTGATTCTAAATCTTATCAATGGGCACAGGAAATATTAACACAATTCTAAAATATGTAAAAAAGTGAACTTGGACCTTATTCCACGGGAGTAAGGATTGGTCCTGACGCAAAATAAATTGTGAAGTATCAAAGAAATTGATTAATAGTTTTGAATGCCAGTAGCTATAGTATTTTTTTTATTTTTCCCCGCAACGTCCGGCGACCAGTTTTTGTATTCGATTCATTTATCAAAATGTCTCATTATGACTCGATTGAATCGAAATTTTAATATCGATTTGATTATTGGATCGGGTTTGAGTTTTTATTTTTAAAAATGGAGCGTTAATACATTTTTATTTAAATCTGTAACTCCGTAAAAAAAATGATAGAAATGCCGAGATATTACTGTCCTCGCGGTGTGTTTATATTTTTAATGTTTACAGGTACTCACGATTTGTCTCCCGTCAAGTATGCAGACCATGCCCCATGGTTACATTTAAAATTATTAGTATCCGCGAATAAGTTGAACATCTTAGTAAATGCCTTATAAAAAACGTAATAAATAAAATATGAAAACGCAAAATTTCAATTCTGTGGCTATCCTGCCAAAATGAAAAGGTTACATAACTATATAACGGAGTTTACAACAATAGCTAAGTGCAGCTTTCTAAAAGCACACCTCTACTCTCTCTATAGGTAAATCTTAGGAGAAGGAGATATAGTGCATATATCATCATCTCAACCCATCACGGCTCACTATTGAGCATGGGTCTCTTTTCTGAATGAGAAGGTTAAGGCCATAGTCCACCACCCTGGCCAAGTCCGGTTTGGCAGACTTCACACACCTTTGAGTTTTGCAAACTCCCCGGCATGCAGATTTCTTCACGACGTTTTCCTTCACCGTTATAGCGAGTGACATTTAAATGCTTAAAATGCACATGACTCCCAAAAGACAAGTGCGCGGCCTCGGATTCAAACCCGGATCCCCCGAGTAGGAGGCTGGAATCTTAACCACTAGGCTATCACCACTTCAAGGAGATATATATAACTTCGAACATGAAGTGTCTTCATCATTGCAACCAATTATCCCACTGCTGGGCTCGAGTCTCCACTCACAATAAGAGACACAACTCATACACCACGTAGGCCAAGTGCGAATTAAACTTCACCCTTAAGAACTTTATAGAACTCTCAGAAGTAGGATTTGTTCACGATCTTTTCCTTCACCGAAGCAAGTGATAAACTTATGAATGCATTTATATACGTGTAAAATATATATCAAGCAGATTTTGTTTTGTGTTATACGTCGATTTCAGCTTTGTTCTTAATGATACAAATCAAAATATTTAATAGGCAGCACTGCGGAAGAAAATAAAACGTCTATGTGATCAATTGATGCTGTAACGATGATCAGTCTCGCCTTCTGGATGAGATGGGAGCAGATAGCGTGGACCGTCAAATGGTGTTAATGCCTCGCTTACGGTGTACAGGGTGTTCACGATTATTTTTAACGCTTTAATTAGCTCCAAAAGTAAAAAAAAAAAACATCTTTGGAACATCGAGTTCATTTAATGAGATATTACATACACAATATTCATACATTCTTCTGAAGATTGGTTACGGATTTAAAATCCGTAGCCAATCCCGCAGTATTGCCTAAAGTCCCGGTAGAAAATTCCTATTTACAAGTCATCGGCTTTGCTGGAACATCACTAGACTTATATTATTTCATTTGGAAAGTGAATGCTATTACGTAAATTTAAACCACGTTTTACGTTTAAAACGTGCAATTGGGTACCCACGATTATTGTTATACCGATATTTCGACCCAGTTGCATGGGTCATGATCACAGCAAGACTATACTATGTTGTATACTTAATAATAATTAGATCGTGAGTACCCGTTTGTATTAAAATGTTTAGTATCCGCGATGATATTAGTCCAAAACCACTTTCAACGGTCCGATTTACCCAAAAAATTGTCCACGAATCCGGATTCGATAATAGTGCAATATTTTTATATTACTAATTCGTTATATTATTTGCATGTTTTCTCTAAAATCGTTCTCCTCGTTCTTTACTTATCTTCCTAACCAGTTTTCTGTTCCTCGCCTATTCTGAAGCGATGTGTATATTTGTGAGTCCGTTATTATCAGTTTGATCTTGCTTCGATGTTGATTATTCCTTCTTTCTTAGTCTTCCGGGCGCAGGATTTCATTTTCATAAAATTAAAAATCGAAGTCAGAGTCAAAATCATTTATTTCATGTAGTCATTTACAGTACTGGTCAAATATGTCACCGAACCGATGGCCAATGGGGCAGACGTGTTTTCGAGTGGACCAGGTAGTGGCAGACGCAACGTGGGCCGACACCAGCCCGTTGGGCGGATGATTTTAATAAGGTGGTAGTGACTAAATTAAATAAGCGGTAGATCGAATATTGTGGCACGCTCTGGGAGAGGCTTATGTCCAGCAGTTGATAAGTAAAGGCATGCATATGATGACGATGATGATTTACATACGTCATTTTTTTAGAATCTACCAAAAAAAAAATTATTCTCATTAGATCATTTTTCGAAGAAAAAAGAACATTCCACAAATACATGACTTTAATCTTTCATCATCGTGGACAGTAAACATTATGGTGGACATAAAAAAAAACCACAAATATTTTTGGCCCCTAATAATAGACAGATATGTATTTATAAATAATAGACAGACATGTATTTATAAATAACAGACAGATATGTATTTAAAGTCTTGATATTAAAACACATCGAGCAAGTTTGAGATCACCCTGTACATATACGATACCGCTCTATTCGGGCTCCGATCTTCCGATACTGTCTCTGTGATAGATAATCTATGGCATCGGACATCGTTCGACGGTCGATACGGTGTTCATTTATTAGGAAGCTGTTTCACCACCCGCTCTATAAATCAATATTCATATGGGAACTGCATTTACCTTGCTTAGGGTTCCGTACCGAAGAGCACAGAGCCTCCAAATTTTATACTCTGAACCGTTCAAACCGGTGGCTTGCTTAAATTGTGATCGTACGTTAAGCAACAGAGGGCGCGGTCGGTCGGATGGGTGACCATTAGTGGCAAAAATTTCTCCTAATTTATCGTACGGTAGTAATTGAAACCCTATCAAACTCCTTGTGAAGGAGAGCCCTATGCTCAGTAGTAGGCTATCAATGGCTAGTGGGCTACCAACCATTTTAATATAACACGGAGAAAAATCCAACAGGGCATAAATAGGTATAAATAAAGCTAGAAAATCGGTTACCAGAATAAAGATATATTAACTGGGAGGCTTACGTGCGATACTTGCGCCTGTGTTTTTAAAGTAATTGTTATTTTCTTCGGTAAAGAAAAAAACGTGAGAATGCAGGAAACACTGTATTCATGCCAGCTCCTAATAAAGTTTTCGAAAATATGTGAAGTCTATCAGTCGGTACTTGGCCAGTGTAGTCCAGTAGTTGGAATCCTAGACCCATCACATTGTGATATGGAACTCGAGCCCAGTAGTGGGATAGAAGGTTGCAATGAATTATGTAAGCAAGGTTTATTAAAATATTTAGAAACACAAGCTTTAATTCTAGATTCCTGTACAAGGGATCTCTATATAGTAAAAAGAAATACACAAAATTTCATAACTGTATTGTGAACCGTTGAGGAGTTCCCTTGCCTAGAGCCACTCCTGAATGTAGTATCAGGTCATGCTTATTTTTTATTTTATTTTCGAGGGGGAAACCTTCAAAAGGTGCCCGGCACTTTGGAAGAAGTACCGGGGTATTTGGGATTTTTACCCACTAAAACCCCCCCGGTGGCCCGCCTCGGCGCTTTGTAGACGACTCCGGGATCTCTCAAGGAACGCTGCTTGTCTTAAAAATGCATTGCCATCAGAATGGAAGGCTTCTATAAAAATTCCAGCTCCGTAGTATATGAGGAAGTGGGTCTGATTAAGCTTGCAAGTTTTGACCTGTAACAAACAAATATACAAACATACACAGCAAGTTAAATAAAAGCTTGTAAAGAGATGTAAAACCCTATCGCCTAGTTAGTGGTTATCAGGCCCAATTCCACGGAATTCTAGTCCGGCAGAAAATTTATCACAATGAAGAAATAAAAACTAAACATAACAGGTTCAATTTTATTATCCGCAAATATTTGAACAATAGTAACATATCACTGAAAAGTATAATTTGCCTTAAAAAATATTATAACATTGTCAAATAAACAATAAGCCAGTTCAACTTATCAATATGTTTGACTCAGTAAACATTTCAGTAATACGGAACCCCTTCTATAATGATGTTACTCGCACTAATTCGATTTTAATTTAATTATGTAAATATATACCTTAATTTGAGTGATGATGGTATATTTATTGACATACTAGCTCTTGGGTGGTTTAGAACCACCCTGTATATATAGCTGAGCAGTTTTTGAATGTACTAATATCGGAAACCATTGATGATAATTGATAAATTCTTGTTAAGGAGTGGAGTCCACTAATCCGCACTTGGCTTGGTGCACTATGACTTGTACCCATCATATTGTGAGTAAGCAGTTATGGGTCGCAATAATTATTCTAGGTCCTCATCCATATTCCTGTAGCTTGAGAATAGAATACGAGGAACGGTATCCTCTGCCTGGCGTAAGAGGCGACTAAGAGGGGTTTGCGGTTGCGGGTGGCTATAGAGGGCGCTCTAACCGTTCAATAGCTGCCCCGGGAAGGACGTCAGTAAGTGTGGCCGCATACCTTCGTAAAGCGAGTTGACCAGGTACGGGACTTTGGGTCCCTATCGGAAGAAGCCCGATATTAGGCCCGCGCTAGGAGGGCTCCGGTTGCGTTCCATTGGAAATTCATGAGCCCTCCAAGTAGCGCTGAGGATAGGCCACCGGGTTTTAGTGCGGTAAAAATCCCACATAACCCTGTGTCACTCTGACGGCATCGGGTACCTTTGGAAGGATTCCCCCTCGATAACAAAAAAAAAGATCCCCATCCAATCCTTCTTCACCAATCGCACTAGAACAGCGTGGTATGCTCTACAACTCCTCAGACAGAAAAGACACGTGCCTAGTAGGTCGAAGTCAGATTCCAGGTCTATCTGCATTGGGACAGCGTTGTCCCCTATGCCTATGCCCTATGCCCTAGGCCGCCTCAGTCAGGAAAGACACATGCTTAATAGTGGTTCGAGGTCACACAGTCTTAACCACTGCAGACGAGAATTATATTTGTGTAACTTGTAATAATATGCTCAATCTTTATCACCATTAAAACCCAAATATCTAATACAATCTAGTATGAACAGACACCTTGCATTGACAGACGCCAGGGTTACGCATAACCTTCATCATTTATTTTCATATTTTCAACACATCACAGCCCACTATTGAGCACAGTTCTCTTCTCTGAATGAGAAGGTTAAGGCTATGGTCCACCACGTGGCCAAGTGCGGATTGGCAGACTTCACACACCTTTAAGTTTTGCAAACTCCCCGGCATGCAGGTTTCCTCACGATGTTTTCCTTCATCGTTATAGTGAGTGGCATTTAATTGCTTTAAACGCACATAACTCCCAAAACTCAGCAGTGCGCGCCCTGGGATTCGATCCCAGACTCCTCGAGTAGGAAGCCTAATTTTTAACCACTAGGCTATCACCAAATAATCCTACTCTGTGGTATTTAAGTACTAATGATGCTGTCGGATCGAACCAAATGCTTTCCCCATGAATTAATAGCTTGCATATTTTACGTCAAAATTCCTACCAGAACCATAATAAAACCCATTTGTACAGATCATTCGATTCAATACGATTTGAATGGATATTACTCAATATCAACCTACCATTCGTTTTACATCTCTATAAATTATTTGCTGAGCGATTCCAGTTCTTATTTCTAACACGAAATTTTGTTGGTGTCTGTCTAAAGGTATTCACGAAGTGTGGCGGTCACAATCGATTTGTCTCGAAGGAAACTCGAAGTGACAAAAAAAACATGATGTGAACGAAGTGTTCAATCAAAATAATGACTTTATTTTAACACTGACAATAACATATCGCATCTGCTATTGTCTGCGGATGCCGCTTAAGCAGGAGGTGATTTTAAAAATATAGGGTAAACTGGACATTATATCGTCATAGTCGCATTGCAGTTGAGAATCATTTGTTTTTATTGAAACTAAATACAATTTTTTATTAATACTGCAGATACATACTTCTATTTTTTTTAGCAAAGTATAAAGCAGTGTAACGATTTAAGAAAATATTTCACTATTAGAATTCTATATTATTCCTGAAAAACATTTATATTTGTGGTTACGAAAGGAGTGCCGAAATGCCGAGGGGTGTACACGCTTATGAAATATGTAGGTAGCTGACTGGTTCAAAAGCTTGATCGGTTCCCTACGCAATTATGAAATAAATTTCCACTCATGGGAAGCCAAAACAGCCCTAGTTCTTGATATGAGTATGAACCTATATGAGTATGAACACATATAAGTATCATTTGATGAGTGACGGGTACTAAGTTTAGTCGTGACCACGATCCATGCAACTTGCTGGTATAACTTCCGAAAGTAAATCAGAATATGAAGAAATATTAATAAAAAAGGTAGTTACCTGTTTAATCTTCATAAATATCTATTAATATATGTAGATAAGTGCTGCATATAATTAATATTTTCATACTTTACTATATTCATATAAATAACATAAATAAAATAAACATGTAGTGTTACCTATTATAGATAAAATAAATTATTATTATTTATATAGAATTTATACACTATAAAAATATAAACTATAAAAATGTCAATGTCCATCAACAGTGTCTTTTACCCGATTCGAATCAAAGATCCAGATGGACTGTAAGCCGACAATACTGATTGGTTCCAATAAAGCCAACCATTGAGTGATCTGTCATTGACGAAACAATGGGTTGTGGGTTCGATCCCGAGATGGTTTGGACGAGGTGATGTAACAGAACGTTGAGTTTGGTTTATGGCATTAAAGATGAAATCTTTTGTTTCCATTTCATTTAAGTTTTTATTCGTTTTAAACCCTAAATCTTAACATTTTTTATTTGTCTTTGTAACCGTAATAGAAGAGAAAAAAAAGATACTGGACCCCATATGATAGGGAATGAAAGTGTGAGGTATTTTTAAAAGCTTTTATTTAACTTGCAGCGTATGTTTGTATACTAGTATATTTGTTTGTTACAGTTCAAATGTTGCAAGCTTAATTAGACCCATTTCTTCTTACACTACCGAGTAGAATTTTTTCATTATGTTTTCATCCTGATGACAATACATTTTTATGACAAGCATGACCTGATACTACGTTCAGGATTGGCTCCAGAGAAGGGAACTCCTCAACGGTTAACAATACAGTTATGTAATTGTTTGTTTCTTTGTATAGTGAGATCGACAGTTAAAGATTGTGTTTTTAAATATTTTTAATAAAACCTTGTTTAAATATCGTCTGTACTATACTTACCTTTGTGGTATGGAATCTTCATACTAAGAATATTTAATAAAGTTATTATAATGCATTTCATTGACTTTATCATCTCCTAGATGGTAGTGGTCCAGGTCAATATTGGGTATTTCTGAACTCCTCGTAAAGGGCAAGCTCTTCAAATCTCAAGACCAATTTTGGTACATATACAGTTTGAACATTGGTCTCTGGCACAGGAGGTGCTTGGTCAAATCCTGCGCGAACCTCTAAATTTCAAAGTTATGCGTATTACAAGTTTATTATTTGCTTCAGTTAAGGAAAACGTGTTGAAACCTGCACTTCTGGGAGTTCCCCACAAATTTTCAAAGGTGAACCACCACCAGTGTGAAGCTGTATCCAGCCAACGTGGTAGACTATGGGTTGTATCCATCACAAACAAAACCTGAGCCCAATGGGAAAGCTATGGGTGGCAACGTTGATCATATTCATATGCCACAGGTCATTCATGTATCCTGGAATCCTGGAGTATTTTTACTCTAATTGATTAATCCATCGGGGTATACTCTAAGCCTCCTAATTTGCGAGAAGAAACCCATACTCAGTAGTGGATCGTGAATGTGTTGAAGCCAGGTGACCTCACAGAACTCCATCGATTCACCAGCGTGAAGTGTCTTTGTACATTTTTTATATATCCCTTTCTTATAGGATTCATTTTATATCCTTGTATTATGAACATCGAACCACCGCTTGATTAGACGCAGATAATGTTCTTCATTGAATTCAGCCTCAGATCTATCCTTTCGGAATTAACCACGCGACGAAACCAATTCGGTGTAAACCGATTGTTTTCATTCACCAAATAAAATGCCACAGACCTTTGAGAAACCAACCTTATTCCTAAGGACATAGAATCGTTTTTGCTTCGTTAGAACTCTGAATTCCATCGGCATTCAGCACCGAAGACGGTTTTTCATGAAACCTCTGATGATTTTGTTTAAAGTCTTTATTCCGACGGATTAGAGCTTAAAATCTGTGGGGATTCAGCAAAATTGATCACGGATGAAGAGTGTCGCATCCATGGCATTTCTTTATCAATCACGTAGACAGACAAAAAACGGTCGCATCGAACAGGGAGTCACTTACATTAATGGGAGCTACCCCCAGCATATAGCCTTAGGTTGAGCAAAGAGTAGGCATCTAGGCAGAAACGTTCTGAATGGATTTATATAGTCAGCAAATAAGCATAAAAAGAAGAATGTGATTAAAGTCTGATTTTGTAAAGCGTATTCAGATGTAAGTCCAGCGAAATAAGCCAAATCTACAATGTCCTTGAGTTTGGTATAATCAAATATGGCGTCGATATGATATTATCTCTTAGAAGTGTCATAAGTTCTAACACCACTTTTTTGTCATTTTTTTAAAATTCGACAGTTAATAATCTATGTCCAGCATTTATAGGAGTAAACAAAATAGCAACAACACCGACATTGCCTCGTATATTTAGAATTGAAGCGATGGTATGAGATTGTGACAATGGCATGAAGGGGTCGTATTGGACCGTCTGAGCTACATAGTCTGTGTCCAATCATCGCTTGCGGTAATAGCTGCTCTTGAATCATTTCGCGATTGTTTCACGATGACACGGGAAGATCGCTTCCCGCCGTCATTGTCGTATCGAGAATTGTGGATATCGGAGTCCCTTATTGTTCTGCCATTACTCTCATTGTGCGCCCTGGGGTGCTGTGTGATTCATTTGAGGGCGATCGTTTTCCAGGAAAATCTATCTATGAAATGTTTGCTGTATTAAAAGGTACACCTTTGATATTGTTTGTATCCAGCTTAGATGACTTTTTGTGTTTTAGATAAAGAATATTTGGATTGTGCAATAAAATAAATCTTATGGGATTTAACAATACAATGACTGGGGTATATCAAGAGTTAAATTGTAAGAATATTCAAGCATTTTCATACGATTCCTATAAGATCCCTATTTATTTGAAACAAATTACGCTTACGTTTCGGGAAGTCCTTATGTTTAACTTTAGCGACTCTGACAATAACTTAGCCATCTAATTAACTCATTTCAATTTTAGTTATTGTATTTCCCAAATTGAAATAGTCTTTATTGACCCATCAATATTAATTTCAGTTATGTCCATTTGCCCTCATAAAGTTTCCAATATTGGCAAATTTCTGAATACCTTATAATGAAGTCTAAGGTTATTTTGCTTCATGAAAACATAGTTCACGAGCACCTATTTTTCAACTTTTGCCACACTATTCATGCACCTGTCAAGTATTGGTAAATCGTGTTTAAGTAAATCTTGTCCCACCTACATTGCCCTCGCCTTCTTGGGTGGACCAATAAAACCCAGATATCGTTGTAATAAGTCGGTACTTAAGAAAAAAGATATTTTTGTTTACATCTCGAACGATTTACGAGTCTCACCGGTGAGATTTATAAGGTGCGCACGCGTGTGTAATTTCATAAATTATCATATGTGAACGTTTGTTGGAAATCTTCAGAATTATACCAGTAACCAATTTATGGGTTCTTTGATGATTTCTGACTAAACCCTGATGATCTCGCTTTTAATTTGTTATTTAGATAAAATTTTATGTTTGGATAGCTGTTTTGGGTATGCCTACATCACTCATATAGGCTTCTACAGGCTGGTTGGTCTTGTGGTTACTGAACCTGCTACAGCGAAGCTCGTGGGTTAGATTCCCACCCAGGTCAAACTTTGTGATGTGCAGGACTGTTTGTTCTGTGTCTGGGTGTATATATTAATATGTATTCAAATATATATGTATGTTTATCAGTTGTCTGATCACCATAGTACAAGCTAACGCTTAGTTTGGGGTCAGATGACCGTGTGTGATTTGTCCAAAGATATTCATTATTCTTTATTTATTCCAATCCTTTGCAGTACGTATAATATACATTTTAAATTTTAATAATAATATTCTTTCAGTAATAATGTGACCTTACTATTTTATGCCAAATTACACAAAGTTACACGAAGACTAGATATTTTACATGTATTAAAAATTAGCGAACCAAGCAGATGTTGTTTTAAAAAATCCTTCAATCCTATTTGCGAATGTAGAAGTATTAAGGATGGGTATCGATGGATGGATGTTTGTACCACTTGCACGCAAAAACGGATTGAATAGATTTGAATGAAATTGGACACAAAAATAGATTCTAGTGTGTAACGCATATTTTCTATCACTACACCACGCGACCGCAGTCGCAGGTAGATCGCGTTTAATAATGTATCTACATCAGATATTGTTGACTATCCAAGACTTACTTCACTTGCCATCAGGCAGGATAAGTCACGTGGGCTTCACCCCATTGATGGCCTAATACTAAGGATTTGTGATCGAATCTTAATAGACAACACGAACTGTTTGATGAGGTTTGTACGGAAAAATAATATTTTTATTTAACTTGCAGTGTATGTTTGTATATTAGTATGTTTGTATATTTGTTTGTTACTGGTCAAATCTTTCAAGCTTAATTAGACCCACTTCCTTTTACACTACGGAGCTGAAATTTGGCATAAACCTTCAGTTTTGTTGACAATGTATTTTTATGACAACCATGACCTTATATTACGTTCAGGATTGGCTCCAGATTAGGGAACTCCTCAATGGTTAACAATATAATTATGAAATTTTGTGTATTTCTTTGTATTGTGTAATTATAACGAAAGTTTGTTTTTAAATATTTTTAATAAATCTTGTTTTACTAATAAATATCATATTGTATTAAATTTTATCTTTCCCTCGACAATTATAAATCCAAAAATACATTTTTTTTTTCAATTTTCTTCAGTCGTTCTTGAGTTATAAGCGGTATCACTAACACGGCTTTCTTTTACATGTATGTATTATGTAAAAATTTGTTCTAAAAATATTTAAATCATTTAAACTTCTCAAACCATTCTCTTCTCAGTATTACATCTGTTTAGTTATAATAAATTTTAGAAAGTCAATAAATCATCAATAATTATAATTAATTTTATAAAGTCATAGTTCCAATTCAATAATTCCAACATCTTAGACACCATCGCCATATTCTATCAGGTGGGATCGAATTCAATCATTAACTTATTCTACATTAAAAAAAATCCTGATATAATTTGAATCTGGGTATATTACCACACGCGTTGGTACTACATAGTTAACATAAACTCCAATATTATGTGATGAATTGTTCCGATTCTATTGTACTGGCATTATCAATAAATCTATTGTTGGAACTCAGTGAACATTGTCCAATGGTCGCTGTGGCTGCGAGGCGCGATGGGCGATGGGCCCACTACCGAGCACGGCGGTATGTTACGTAACTTGCAAACGTGATTACGAAAATTTTGCGATATTTGCTTGTAGATCGTAAATTCGTATAACGTGTCGGTGATAATCGAGCTTCCTAGGTTCGTGGCAAAAAGTGTACAGTATCAATCAGCGAGCGTTGAGCGATCACATTTGTAATAGTAGTTTTTTGACGCAAGTCAGTGCTATTATTGCTGATCGCTTGCTGCCTGCTCACTGTTTGCAAATTTTAGCTAAAGTTCGGAGGGTTTCTCATGGACCTAGAACGGTGGTTCTTAAATTGTGTTCCAGGGAAGCATCTGAAGTGGATCAAGTCATTCGAAGATAAAAGTGGCCTGTTGGTCTAGTGGTGAATATGACGCGGAAGTTGGTGGGTTCGATTTACACCCAGGAAATGTGTTGCACAGAATTGTAGGTTTTGTGTATCTGGTAATTTAAATGAAATGTATTTATTATCACTATCGATGAAACGGAATTTCTTTTATATTTAGTTTATTTAATGGCGATAAAAGTATAATTTAAAAAAATGTAATATGGGTAAATAATTAAATTTATCATTAACGAAATTTTATATTACCTTTGTTGCAGGCTGAATGGATTTTTGCATTACAAAAAGGTATATCAATTTTACAAAAATTTAAAAGTATTCTATGTTTAAAATTCGAATTTAAAGATCGTTTGTCATCCATTAACTAAGATGAATAAACAACTTTTATTAATAATCTAAATTCTTTACTTTGTATCTGCAAAAAATCCACTAACAAATTACTTTATTCAATTTAGGACCATCTGTAAAATATTTTCAGACATTAAACATCAGTGAGAGTAATAAGATAAAAATATTTTATATTAAGCCAGTTGACTTAAACGTAATTGAAATATTCTAATTTAATCAACGGTGCAAATAAAAATAAAAAATATAACAAAACAGACTGCCTACCGCTTTAGGAATAAAATGGTCAATTTATCTTCATTCCCACAAAACAGTGGAAAAATTCACTAATTGAGGGGAACCGTTTTTATCAACTTTAGTAAGGCTAAGGCGACATTCTTGTCAGCTTGTTATTGAGTCGCAAAAATTTGCTAATGGTAGGGTTGTCGACTTTTTTTGATCACAAAATAGTATTTCTTTAGCAAAAGCTATAAAAATATAGTACGCTTAAAGATATAGTATTTTATGGGGAAACTAAAAAGTAGACGAAATTTAGAAGTTTAGTTGCATATTACGCCAGACGTTACAAAATTGCTGATTTTTTATTACTTTTAGTGCTGTCAA
>DWJZ01001438.1:0-23472 GCA_018249125.1 Asbolis capucinus
AGCAGGAATGTTTATTCTGTGTGTCTGGGTGCGTAAACGAAATATCTATTTAAGTATGTATTTAAAAGTATTTATGTAAGTTTATCAGTTGCCTGATCACCATAGTACAACCTAACGCTTAGTTTGGGGTCAGTTGGCCGTGTGTGAATTGTCCAAAGATATTTATTTATTTATTTATAAATATATAAACAAATAAACACACATGGCCGCTAAAATCGCTTGGTTACGTGTTGAGTCTACGCACATGCAGACAAAAGGAGGAGGCGCTTAATTAAACTAGCGGAGCGGGGCAAGCGAAACGTAAGCATTTAATTTATATCCCTGCAGTAAACTCCGCGGGCTCTTCCGACCTGCTCCAAGTTTATAAGCGGAGCGGGCTAAGTATAAGCGGAGCGGATTAAGTCTAAGCGAAGCGGATTAAGTCTATAAGCGGAGCGGATGATTACGCGTAGTAATAACCTATATAGTACTAACCCAACAATTTAAACAATAGTCTACTAACTCATAACAGGCTGCAGTCCATAACTGTCCCACTACTGGGCGTGGGTCTCCTTTCACAATGTAAGGAGTGTAACTCATGATAGTGTTATCAATAAAATTCAAATTACTTTTTAGCGGCTTGTTTCGTGTTTCCCGTTACGTGCTTTGCCAATGCCTAGTAATGCCACTGGACAGAATAAAATAAGTTTAAAATTAGGAACATTTAATATGGCGCATTATTCAATTATTGTGTTAGAACAAGTTTTACTTAAATATCCTTCTGTTCAGCCTAAAGAACAGAATAAAAAATCTTATAGATAATTAGGTACGTACATATCTATAATTATTTCGTTTCAGTAATACGATAAAATTAGTGTTACCATTGTAACGAAACTAACGTTCATCGTGTTATCTAAATTTTAAATTCGAATTTTGAATTTGAATTAACGAAACAACAATCGCAAAAGTCAGTCACTTATCCAGTGCTAATTCTGTTGTATCTCGCAAAGGAAAAACGCGCCTTAGCTGAACTACGACTAGAATAAACTATTTTAATTACAAGTTACGGTCTCCATCGACTCACTAAACAATTAAATGTACGTAATTGATTGTATAAGGGGATACCCGCCGCCTTCTTTAAAATTTCTGGTTCATTTGCTACTGAATAATTTATTACTTACTTTTCTTTTTCATGCGTAACTAAATGATACTAAATATGGCGTGTTATGTTTTTATTTTTTTTTTACAGCTCGGCTTTTAGCGCTGTCATATCTTTGGGATTAAAAGTAATTTAAGAATCGATTTTCTATTATGACGTTCAGAAATCGATATGTGGTAATTTATTTTCACGTTTTTCTTTTGTATTTTGTACTAGGTATTCCTGGCGCGCGTTGCTACGCATCAACTCATCAACCATGTGTCCGATCGGTATAATTTTGGTATCAAAACTTTTCCCAGAGAATTCTAAACACGTTCCTAGACATCAGTGCTCTATCTCCTACCATTTCAGAGTCTATAAAGGACAAACAAACAAGCAAACATTGATTTTTATATAGATAAATAGTAGATGGTTTATAATAATATAATAAAATTATATCGATCTGATAACTGGCTCAAGATTGATGCGTAGCAACGTACGCAGGGTTTAAATAGTATATATATAAAAATGAATGTTGGTTTGTGAGTTTGTTTGTTTGTCCTTTATAGACTATGAAGTTGTAGGAGAGAGCAATAAAGTCTTTAGCAGCTTTGTTCTAAATTTTCTGATAAAGGTTTTGGTACCAACATTATGTCAATCGGACAAATGGTTGATGAGTTGGTGCGTACCAACGCGCGCCTGATCCAGCTAGTGTATCATAAAATTTAATGAAGTTAGGTGTTTATTAGCCCCCAAGGCGTTATATAACCTCACTGAGTATCAAGTAATTCAACATCTGGATTTCCCTAAAGTCAAATTTTGAAACTACAACTTATGGAAATTGAATGAACCATTCAAGTACATTTGCGGTCTCTTCTGATGCATGCTATCTTTGTCTATAGTTCTCATATTAAACCGGCAATTAGGATTTATCTGAAAGACGTCGTATGATTAAACTTGCTTCTGTATTATTCTGCGCGCCTGTTACATTGCTGAAGTAAAAAGGTTATTGACTACTGATTTTCGTACAACATTCTCACAACACCATGCTGCTCCAGTGCAGATTGATACCCGAAACCTCCGATATGGTTTAACGACCACTAACAATAACAATCGGAACTTTAGGCTTTATATACCCACTAAAATAACCCATTAGGGATCAAAACTCACTGAAAAGAAATGTTTAGAAAATCCGTTACAAACAAACTAAACTTAATTTTCACTGTTTAATAAAATTCGTTATAATCTGTTGAGGTTTCGATTTTGGGCATAAAAGTCTTGTAATAAAATAAACTCTATTTTATTGTAACGTTTTACAGAAAAACTTAATTTTACTTGTGCACTTGTTAGCCGTACACCAGAGACAGAGTTAGAACAGACCACACAGAGAGATGAAATGATTTCTACCACAGACCACACATATACATACGAGTATCTCAAATAGACACAGACTACAAAATTGTAATATTTAACACAATCGAACTTCAATACAATATTTCCTAATAACATATCTAGTCTAAATCAAACGATATCTAACAAAGAAACTAACACCAAGCCGGCGAAAGCATCACCTATTAAATTTCTCTAACGAGTCAACCCTACAGGCCTGGTATCAGAATACCTGTGGATCCTACCTATCCGCCCCTTGTTAATTAAGTCCATACTAGGCACACAACAATGGCGGTTGCCGATGCGCTGCGAGATATTCAAATATGTCTAAGGCATTATATGGCCATTTATAGCGATACCTCGTACGGATTGAATTCGACTCAAGGTACTGCTAAACTGTTCATTGGGAAATAAACACTTCGGTGTTTGCCTTTTCTGTTGCAGTTATTAAGGCTAGTTGTTGCCTTTTGGTGAAATGTTCTTTGTATTTTGTTATTGCTTCTGCTAAACTGAGCTTTGGTACACCGCCATCTAGTGTCATTATACATTCTTCATCATCAAATGTTAATAAGTTTGTAATATCAAGATATTTAAATAGGTCTTTCACTGTGTTTAACATATTTTTAAAGTCTGGATTGAAAAAGTTTTTTTTTGGTTTTATGTGATTGTAAGTCCATCAATCCGCTTAGAAGTAGATTGGTGAAGTATGCTTTAGGCCTCCTGAGTATCAAAACAGACCCATGCTCAGATATGGACCATGGATGGGTTATAACCATGTAATTGAAAAATTCCTTATGATTATTTGTCTTGATTATTTCTGTAACTTGTCCTTTTGAGCTACAATGCTGAGAAGCATATGCGCGAAAATTAACCGCGTTACCTTCTTAGCTGAAATTTAGTCAATGCTGCAGATCCCAAGTAAATGGATTTTTATGCTAAATATGACCTGTTACAATGCTCAGCATTGACTCCGAGTAGTAGAACTCATCAACGGTCAACAGCATAGTCACAGATTTTTTGCCATTTATAGCACATGGCAATTTGCTATTAATGGTATACTTTGTCAGTATCTTTTTACTTTTAAAACTATCCAATTTATTTAAAAGTATTTTTGGTACTGCATAACTTGACACGCTGGAGTTGAGCTATGTAGTCATGCGGCAAATGGAACTAGCATAGACTATGTAACTGATGATAGGCATACTGCAGCTATAAAAATCTTGTAACTGCATCCTGTTTTTCCAACGCTCAACTTTACTCCCTATTGGGACATCGATCCCGTTTCCCAGCCAGTCTGGCGCGGGATGCAGTCACATACTACCTGTTTTGTAAAAACTTCAAGCGAGTACTTGCAAATGTGTGTTTATGGTAAAGAAACTTTGTTCTTTGTGAAATAATAAAGCTTTGTGGAGGTCGTGATGGAGGAAGTAGTTATAGAGAACGAACCAGGCCTCCATCCATCCTGGACATCGTCATCCTGAGACATCTCACACTTACTCATCTCTTAGTTGCCGTTTGAAACCAATGGTTGTAATTTAAGATATGAAATAATAGTTAATACGTTTTATGTCATATACAGCAAACAAACAGGTCATTCAGTGGTAAGCAAACTCCACTGCCCGTGTAAATTAGCTATGGAAAATGTGGAATCAATTGACAATGCCAGCAAAGAAAGATGTGATAGACTTGTTTCTTGTGACATTCGCAAGGGCAGGAAACGCTTAGAAAGAAGCGAATTAGTACATAATTAAAGTACCCAGAGTTTCTACGGTCCTCAGACACACCAACAACTTAATGATCCATGATGGATGAGAAAAGGAGAAAGTAAAAGATAGGTAGAAAAAGAAGAAAGTAAAAGATAGGTAGAAAAGAAAGTAAAAGCTAAGAGATAGGTAGAAAAAAATGGAATAAACTTCACATATTACCTATCTAACCTGGAATGTTTCAGATAAGCCAACAAAACAGTATTATTTTCCAATTGCAACAGAAAAGCTGTTTTATTGTGCATTGGTAATAAAACCACTTGTCTAATTTGTTTATTCTCTGAAAACTCTGAAGCGCATATATTGGTGCTGTATATTTTGCTATTCAATTTATGCAGTACGTGTGTTAGTGTTCAACTAAAATATTAATGCTTTCGTGTACAACATGGCGATGAGTGGTACAGATATCTATGTTTTTATTTTTTAGTTACGAACTTCCTTTTGTATTTTTAGAGTTCAATAGTAAGCTAAAATTTCTATTCCATCCATTACGAAGCGCTCATATCCCGTACGGCTTGTGACGATCGTTAAGAACGAAAAATTTAAACAACACCGGGCGCGGTCGGTATGAGGATGTGTGACCTCTAGTGGCAAATATATAACGTGTTTCCTACTTTGGAGGTTATATAAAACTGTCGGTCTCGTTAAGCCATGATGAAGGCCTTGGATGGCGTAAAATCTTGGCATTGAACGTCATTTAGGCTGGATCATAGCCCAGATCGGAGCAACGTGGTGAAGTTCTAGGGCTACTCAAACACGAGGAGCGACTCGTACTCCCTTGGACTATTAACGAGAGTTGTTCTGTTCAAGTTTTGTTTCAGAAAAAAAGTAAGCATTTTAATCCCGTTTGTATTTTCTTGGGCAACGCAGGTGTATCGCAAGGTGATTGAATAATACTATAAAAAGTCTCGCGTTTTGTGAATTAAACGTCAAATTCAAAGTAGGCTTTGTTTCAGTAGAAGTGCTGACAAGTAATTCGTTTCTTATACGACTGTCTACTTATCTATGTACATTCATTTAAAAATTAAATTGATAGCTGTTCCTTCCAATTAGCTGTATAATTAAAATGATACGTGTATTTTCTTTTGTAAAAGGAGGGAGTTAAAAAATATATTATTTTAAAAAAGGTTGCAATTTGTAGATTCTCAATAAAGGTTTTATGTCATAGAGCAATAATTACTTCGCAATATTTACTTTTATGCCGCCCCGCCTTTTTTATTTATTTATAGTACTTGTTATATCAGAAAGAGTTAGTATATTTTCTATAAAAACACAAAATATTTATCTATTACGGTTTAAAAGAAAGAGACATTACTATAAAAGACAGATAACGAAGTTAAAGGATTATATTTTCACCTTTTAAATACGCTCTAAACAATCCAAGAAAAATTAAGATTTCAGCTAGCGTAAAACGGAACGTAAATGAAAAGTTCACACGAGTAAGCGCTTGCAGGGTTATAGTAACCGTTTTCGTAGCCATAAGCCACTTCGTGCTCCCAACATCTAATCTGTGATACAACGATCGGGGGTCATATGGCGAAGTCTGTAGAGGACGCCGGGGATAAGAACTCAGATTAGACAACTATTACTGAACAGATTAGGGATTTTTATATTTATGACTTTTCTTGATTAGGTATCAACGGGTATATTGTTGGAGCCTTATTTTATTTTGGTTCGTAACGTTACTTTATGTTAATTATTTTCAGAGTATATTTTACTATTACTAACTTACCTTACTCAACTTTTTCCGTCGAAGACTTAATATCAGGTGGGATCGTAACGCTAACTTATTTACCGCAAAACAATATTTTGACGTGAAATCACTATTCTGAAGTATCAAGTATTACAACTTTTAAAGATTTTTGCCTGTCTTCAAAAGATGTAGTCCTTTTATGAGATCATAATGTCCTAATAAACAGACTAAATATGTATTGATAAATTAATTCTCTCCTTTAGGCAAACTTTGTTCGTCTTTTTCAGTATCAACTTTAAACCACGCTGAATTTAAAAGAAAATCTTCACGAACATTCACATCTATATCAGTTAAAGTTTCCGAACAAGCATCATACTCACGTTTTAGTTTCCAATTTAGATCGTTTTCAATTCGAGCGAGCACAGAAATCAATTCCACCTGGGGAGTAAAAGCATTTGAATTTTCAAGCGAGCCACGAAACGAGGTCTTCAAACCGTACGTTAAAAGGAATAAATTTAATGGACGTTCCCAGTTTACCAGGTGACAATCTGATCGCGAAAGAAATAGTCCAGTTTTACATATGGTCGAGGCAAGGAACGATACTCTCAGGAGCTGCCGCATAAATTGGCCCGTTCGTGATGCAGTGCCTTGTTGAATATGTATAGATGCGCTCCCTTCCGTGCTTCTCATTTTACTAATAGATTTCCCTTTGATTAAATTTGTATACGTTTTATTCATACGGCCGATACTATTGTTGGTAGTCGTTTAAATCACCGAAGCCGCCCTCTTTCGTTGTTTAGTTTATACGTGATGTTATTTTACTAGACTTTATTTGATATATTTTCTTTTTTTATTGTAATTTGAATTCAATACAGGATTCTTTACTTTCATTTAATTAAAACATTTAATTTGTGCTCCGCCCTCTTTTGTTGTTTAGTAAAAGTTTCGTGATGATATTTTACTACATTTCATTACACTTTGCTTTCTTTATTGTAATTTGAATTTAATATATAATTCTTTGCTTCATCATCATCATCTCAACCCATCACATTCTTTGTTTACCTTTAATTAAATCATCTAATGCGTATATTTCGACCATAACCTTTTGGTATTTGATCTCGATGCGGCCATACATCGAGAATCAAATATTTATAATGTCTTTATTAAGACAAGCTGTCGAATGAGCTCACGCCCGCTTATTATTATAATTTAGACGATTGCCCAAAGCTCCACTGGCCGAATGAAGTCATCTTGAAATGTAAGCACGGTTTGCTGCCAATATTAATATAGCGAGAAAATTCTTTACGAATGACCCGAATATGTTATAATACGAGCATTTATTGTATATGTTCTCGTATATTATATTTATAAGTAACCGGTCCTGGATAGTGCTATGAAAAATGGAAGTCTGGGTTTTTTTGCTTTCACGAATCCATTTCCAAAAATGAAATTGTAGCCAATTTTTGAGTACTTGATATGTTATATAGCAGTGTCCTTTGTCTTTCACAGTAGGAATTGTTTGGTTATTGCATTAGTTAAGTGTAAGGTACTTGAATTTGGTAATTATGCCTCATATAACGTGGCTGAGTTAATTACAAGATAACAATTATTAATGATACTTTATTAATCGTTGCATATACTTTTAACATATCAAAAAATTTAATGATTACACTATTTATTATCATATTAAAGGCTGTAAATTGTACAAATGATGCATGTCATTAAATTCGATCATATCGCTGAGGTATTAGATATGCAAGAATGCCGTCAGAGATTTCGTGACGCTCTGCCATGACCGTAGCCACTTCATGTTTATAAAATGTTTCCATTTTTTGCTACTCGACGCTCGAACATGTTCCGAAACAGAAACGAGAAACAAAATACAAACGACTCGAATCTATCGTATGAGGCGGCTTGTGTAGATTGTAAGCAATCGAAAAGTTATGAAATAGCGTGCGCGGTCTGTAGGCGGATGGGTGACCGCTAATGGTAAGTATTTCATGAGTATCGGTTGTTATCCTTAGATTGATCGTTAAGCCATGTCGCAGGCCTTTGGGTGGCATAAAAACCTCCAACTCTTGGGTTGGCAATCAATTCGCTTTGAAGCAACCTGTTGGAGGCCTTATACTCAAGGCCTAAGGATAGGCAGACACCCGTGTTCATTAGGCCATCAATGGGTTCAAGGCGACATGTATAAAACAAATTCCCAGCGTGTACATGCTCATTATATATTCAAACTTAATTAACAGTAGGTACGCTGTGATACGCGTTATTCGACTTCCGTAAAGAACCACAAATCTCACGAATGGAAATATTTATAAACGCATTACCTCATTAGCGACATTAAAAGTTTAAAGCCGTTATAGTAACTTTTACCGCGGCTCATTATTCATTCAAAGTGCGTATATTCGAGTTGAAATTTGTAGGCAACGCTGAAAAAGTGTCAATTCATCATACTAAAGCCCCAGACTCCAGGTCCAAGTCCCCGCTATAAATCTCACTTCCATACTTTCGCGCGCGGAACGACTGCTTTATGAGATCCTTAAGGCTGTATGGATTTGGGAAAATATTTCCTCTGCGTGCTAGCCTTCGACAAATGAAGGAATATTGAGCACATTAGAATGTGTGAAAGGGCCCATAGACGCTTTTATTGTTATTCCGAGCGATTCGTTTAAAAGCGAGTGCTAGTAAAGCTACTACATAGATGCCTTTTTACTAATATTTATTGCAACCTCTTTGGTTTCGGGAATTTAGTACTGTTTCAGTTAGTGTTAAGTGAATTACATTTTGTGCTTGTACATTTCCTGATATCTATATATTCATTTGGATGTACGGTATTAGAATAAGTTTATATAGATAAATAAATTTACCTTTAGTTAATACTTATTGCATTAAAAACCTTTCATATGACACATTTGATTTATGTCTGCTTAGCAAAAAATTTACTGTTTTAACGCAACTGGATAAGCATTTTATGCGATACTAATGTACAAACTCACGCACAATAGAAATATCTATTTAAGTATGTATTTAATAAGTATATATGTATGTTTATCAGTTGTCTGATCACTATAGCACAAGCAAACGCTTAGTTTGGGTTCAGATGGCCGTGTGTGAGTTGTCCAAAGATATTTATTTATAAACAAAAGTAAATTTTCATTACCTAGTACATTTATATCATCTGAAAATATAAAAGAAAAGTGGCAACCCTAGAACTGCGACGCTGCGATTCTGAAAGCAATTATTTTTATTTGTAGTAACTTGGTATTGTATTTCATTTACTACAAATGCTAGGTGTCGTAATGGACTCGAAAGGCCTCCGGCAAATTGGTTCAGCCGCAATCTTAACTCGCCAGCAGTTAGGTACATAATTGTAATTGAAATGGGCGTAGGTATTCATTTATATTCGTACCTAAGTACATGAAGTGCACGCGTGAGGGCAGCCGGTTCATTAGAAGCTCTGTCCCTCGTCCCGCGAATACCTTCTAGGAGTTTATTTGCTTGTGTCTACAATGTAAACAAGCTTTCATTGGAGCATATAGCACACACGATTTATTTTTCGATGAATATATAATTTAATTAGTTAAATATTCGTGATAAGATATTCGTAACACTTCTGCTGGAAACTTGAAAGACAATTCTTATTTCTTGATCGACAGCAAATTGTTCTTGATACAGAATGAACGTTAGTGGTTAAAAGAGGGGATGTGCTTCAGATGTCACGTTATAAAAAATCCGATACCTGGGTAAGGCACCGTGATGAAGTAGTGTGGTGGAGTATACTTCAAGCTTCATCAGTTATGAGGAAGATTGGCTCAATAGCGGTTATTATTGTTTGAAACCCTCGATATTGATATTGAGCCTTGTAGTTGGGCAACAATGACCATTTAACACCACTTAGTTCATCTGCTCTTTTATCGGCTATTTCTATAAAAAAACGCAAACCTATTTGAAGAAAATCACTGAAGCGTTCCCACTCCCGAGTATGGGATAGAATACCTCATTTATTTAAAAGTGTCGCTGGCAACCACATCCGCTCGAAATGCACATACCGTGAAGTACCAGAGAAATAGCATGTGGCGATAATACTGATCCTGATTTGGAATATTGGACTGTAAAGTCGAATTTACGCAGAAAGAGGAATAGTTATGTACTTAAAATAAATTGGAACCAAACGATTTGTGTATAGAAAAACATATCAGAAATAATATCACAGAGGACTATAGTCGGTGCATCTTCGATCCGGAATAAAAGTAAACAAAAAAATCTTTTGTAGGGTTTTCACCAACTTACATAATTGACATTTTTTCCACTAAACTACTCATAATTTTTTTGAAAATTAATTATTAAACTAAGTATTGATCAAATAACAAGTACAAACAACAAATAAAAGTAGTATGACTAAAAATATATACAACACACATCATTCATAAATTCACACTCTGACATCCTTAATTTCATGAAGGAGTTAACAACATTTTAACCTACTGAAGTATTTTGTTTAATAATTTATTGATTTTCTTTTTAATATACTTTAAGCATTTGATTCCAAGCAAATAGCTCGATTTACTAGTAGAAGTATTTAAAAATGTAATGGTACAAAAGAGCTAACAACTCATAAAACAACAAAAAGTTTCATTCTCCTGTCTGTCACAGGTTGATAGGCAACAGTTTGTTATTAAACATTCCAGATCGAATTTGCACAGAGTATAAATATCCTAAGAAAATTGTACTACACAAGTTTACTTCATTCGTACTACAAGATTTAAATTTTCTATCGCAACTTTTCTGTGCAGGGCTACGATAATACACGTATAAGTAGGTATTATATGAAACCTGGTCTGTACCTACTCTGAGAGGATTACTTATGTGCAAGCGCACCTTGCGAACTCGAGGACATTTCCATTGTAAGCGAAAGACAGACATTTTTAGGAGATCCTGCTACACGAAGATCCTTGTGCGATAGACTTTATTGTGTGGTAATAATAATCGGACCTACGTATTACGTGTTAGCTCACTCAATAAAACATGAGCGATATATATTTACTATGCGAGACCTACAGAATTTTATAATCTGTGACGAAAACACAGGTTATAATTTAATGAAACGTCAAGTGCTAACGTCATATATCAATGTCAATTAAACGTCAATGGACTAGATGACAGCTGCAATGTCAGAATACTGAATAGATTTTAACTGAATAGTTTTTGACTGATTTGAAGTAAAATGTAGAATTTACGTGCTCCGGGAATTTGATGATATTTTGAGTAATCTATTTGCCCGCTTCTCATTGTGTATCTGTAGTTATAACTTTCAGTAGTCTGTGATAGGTGTCATTATCTTCGACAATACCACCCTGACGAGAGATATTTTATGTATTAGACAAGTAACAGATAACAGATTTAACATTAGGAAAAACATTTTATCCGTTGCTTTACAACATCAACATTCGTTCACCGTATAAGGCGATGCACCAGTTCCAGATAAATTGGAGGGCTCGTGGGCGATGTGATTTGAATTGAATTAATTATGAGCACAAGCACTCCCTCACAAACTCCTACAGGAAATTCAAACGAAGTAGAAAAATTACGATATTAAAGCATGTTTTCACCACTATTCTATAGAGTACGCGCCTTATCTCGATCCTGGGTTCAATAAACCAAGGGACGACACTGCCCCGTGGGTGAATCGTGGTCCAGGGAATTTATGCGACACAATAACGCATACAGGTGTCGCCCAACCCGGTCGCTGGCACCCCTTCAATAAGCCCATACCAACTTAGTAACTTGGACCCTTATATTGGAATATTGAAGTGTTAGACTATGGTCGCGATACTATGCCGTGAACATGCGATACTTGCCATCACAATTTATAATGCCCATAAATGGATATCGATAATGACGTAGACACCGTAAAATCCCCGTTGCGGCACAATCGAAATCCAATTATTTCTAAAAGTTCGTTGTCACCAAGATAACGATTGCAACAGAACAAGAGATGGAGTGGAGCGGCTCGTAAATCAGACCTGGATATTTGCAGCGCGTTCGGAATATGAATTATTCTCGGTGATTGTTCTTGCAACCGCGTCATGGTTCATACATGAAGCGCGAACTAGTTTTTTCGAAGCTCCACACACGATCGTAAATAAAGGCGATTTCGTAAAAATGTCGGATTTTTGCACCGCGCTGGCCGTTTTGTTTTTGTTTTACATCTCGAAAATTCTTTCGCCGCTTCTGAAAGTTATCCGTAATATTTATGTTTTAGTTAATTAACATTATCGGGAGTAAGCGGGTTTTGTCGGAATTGGTCGGGAAAGCGAGGGGCGCACGCTTACTGCCTGCGGTTCTTCGGTCGAAGATAACCAGAATTTGTTTGGCGAGTCGAAGCCCTTTTTTATCAATCAGTGCGCTGGTTGGAAGGTAATTGGCAGGACAGGCTGCGAGGCGGGCGTAATTGACGGTGCTCTCATTTTGGACTACTCTGTGCGGACATTCGGGGAAACTCTTAATTGGTCAACGTTCTTGACGTCCAATATCGGCGCACCGATACTCCATACACCAGTTATTAGCAGCTCGTTCTTTTAATTAGCTGTTGGTTGCTTTTGATCATTCTACCGCTTTGTTCGAGATCATAACATGTTCGGGGAAAAGAAAAGTTACGTGCAATTCAGTTTCTTTGGGTGCTTTACTTATTACACTTAAAAAGATTTAGATATTCAACGATAGCTCGATTGTAATCTCTTAACTTATGATGGTTTTGATGTAAGTCGGAATCTATTTAATTTTCCATAATTTAACTCCATTTATTTACCTACCTATTCCAACTGTGCACTGATGGTCTTTTTTTTATCTCCGCCCCAAATCTATCGGCTTAAATGCGTTAGAGTATTCGATACTTAATAAAAGAAGACAGTGAATTAATCTCCCCTAATAAGGTATTGGCGGAGACCTGTCCTAAGTCGCTAGAAGAACAAAATTTCTTATTGGTTCACAATTAAAGCATTCTGAAGGTGACCGTCAATCCCTATAGACAGATAAAAACGCCGTATTCGCCAAATGCTAACGAAAGCTGCTTCACTGAATTGAGCGCCGAAAAACTTACCGAGCGATACTTACCAAGTGTTTGAAATGACACAACCGGATTCCATTCTTTTCGACATGTACTTTTTCCTTACGCGAAATAAAACTGACGAATTTCTCAATAAAAGGGAGATGACCGTCGAGTCGTCACGTACTGGGGGTTGAGTGGGTATTTGGAGCGGTGGAGTAAAAACTATTCAGGAGCCATTATTATGGCATTTTTGTCGTCTGACGGGGCTGCGACCTGCGAGTGGTCGCGGCGCGGCCATTACGACGCGGTGGCGGGACGCGGGGGGGCGGGAGGTATGCGCTCCCCCCCGCGCCTTCGCCCCGCGCCATCCATCTTCGATATGCACATAAAGCGAACCGGACTCGTAACGGCAGACCCACATTCTCACTATTCAATTTATTTATCTCTCTATTAATTCTTAATTTGAATTTTATTCGTTGCTTCTTAATTTGCGTCGAAGAGTTTAATTTTGATTTTGAATTTCATTGATTTATGCATATAACTTATGTTGATTAAAAATATAGTGTTATCAGCAAAGAAACCAGAATCAACTATTTATTTCTAATGACTTTTATCTTTAGAAGTGACATTTATTTTTATTAGAATTATTATTTTAAAAATAACGGTCTTATATATTAATATATCGTCTTATATGTTAATATAAAATCGTCCTATAACCCAGTTGTCGAATCATGACTCCATTTTCAGCCGGGCATTTATATGGCAGATATATATTTATTCTCGGGTCATAGGTGTTTGTGATAGAAGAAAACCTGTGCTGGGTTGTGAACAAGCGTTTATATATTTATTTTATTTATTATATATAGTTACATATTAGTAGGTATTACGTCACCTGGCCTACTACTGACCAGGATTTTTTCGTCGTGACTAAAGACGCCTAAAGCCACCACGACACTGCTCCAGCGCCGATTAGAAGAGTATTTGTGTGAATCAAGCCAATCCGTGTAAACAATGTATGCAGTTAATAAACAAGCAGGTGCTCTGTACAGAAGTGGTCGTCGCAAAAAGTATCCGTAGCAAATACCTGTCATCCTTAGACGTAACAAATTGAACCACTCGTTCCGTTCGTTCATTACACCCAAGTGTCATTTATTGATTAATAAATACTGTCGTTTATTTGAAGCACTTAATAAACTTGAATTATGACTTAATGTTTCCTTAATGCTTCGTTTAATAAATAATTTATTGTATTGCATATCGTTTTGCTGTTAATTTAAGTATATTTACATTAATATAGCAGCTTAGTAGATTCTTATAACGGTAAATAGTTTACATGCGAATTTAAATGGTTTTCGCAAAGCATATTTTATGAGATATTAACTTTGTCTTAAATATTAATTGCAATTGATAAATTATTAGCTCAAGTAGGTATTATATTAATTATTCATATGGTTTGCCGAGCTATACTCGATTCCTTTAAAATGGATAGTATCGCCACCTAGCGGAATTTTATCTTAGTATGGAAAATTAAATGACATCACCAACTTCTTAATATTTCCCATTGAGTATTAAATTAAAAATATTTTTAAGTAAACAGATTTTCTTGAAATTATCGTTAATGAGCCGAAAACAAACGAATTTATATGACAGATATTTATCTGTCTAGTTAGGGTACAAATTTATGTGACAGATCTGTCAAGACAAGAAATCAAACCTGTGACCATGCTTTGTCCAACCAGACCAGACCAACTTGTTGGTTTGATCGACAAGATATAACAGTATCAACAACAAAAATAACCTCAATAAAATGTACAAGTAAATATATCAAAACTCACCTGCACTACAGTCGCTTGATAGTCCTATCACATAAAACATGGCGGCTGGGGGTCGCGAAGAATGTTCCTTTTAATGAAGTGACTGCAAGCAGCTCGATAGCGGTGGAACATTGAGCGTAGACCTTAATTAAACGACTAGGGATGGCCGTTTCCGAACTCGAAGTCGAAATCATTTGTATTTTTCTTTACAAATTGCCCGGTTTATGACAAACGAATATTACAAGTGAATACATTTTATTATTACAAATATCATGTTTATTATAGTATAGATACTTAATTACATTTTTGTTATTATGTAGCCTCTACGCTATAAGCTTTTTAAATGTTTCGATTTTGTGGTATATCCTATTATTCTCTCTCTTTCTCCCATTATTAGCCATGCTTCCCATTATTTTTCTGACTATGTTCCTGAAACATAAAACTGTTGGTGAGAAGTGGTCGCGAAGAAAATTCCTTTTAATGAAGTGACTGCCAGCAGCTCGATAATGATGGATATATTGTAATCGAACTTAATTAAAATACTCTATAGTGTTTTGATGAGCTTTAAGTTAAGCTATCAAATATTTGTTAGACCATTACTGTCACTAAACATAAATAAGCTTTGAAATTTGATTTAACAAAACCATATTTCAGTCAACTATAACTTGACTTTTTATAGCGGATTGAAGGCCAATCAGGTAATATTGAATATGTCAATATGATGATTAATTCAAATTACATAACATAAATCATTTAACAACATAATACATATATCTTAATTATGGAAAGATACTTCAGAAATATATATATATATATCTCTAAATCCTTTATATTTGAGCAATGATGAAACGGCTTCAAGTCAGTTATAAAATATCGAATTGTTTTAAATTACTGATGTCACAGACTAAATAAACTCACACTCTTCTTGGCAATGGCTGGAGATAAGTGGATTCTGGTTATGTCGCAAAATTATATTGTTAATGAAGTGACTGCACTCAACTTGCTAGACTAGATGTCGCTTGGAGCGCCCTTATTTACCGGCTAGGGTTGCCTCTGCTGAAAATATTTTTTAAATTAAAATTAATAAATCAGTTTAGTGGTATATTTTTATCAAACGGTTTTGTAGGTTAGTTGGCACTGATCTTGCGAAGCGACAGGCCCCGGGTACGATGCCTAGCCAGTGTAAACATTTGTAATGAAGATGTTTTTTCTCTCAGTATGAGTGATATTTGTGTTGTCTGCTGCGACGCTGAGTACTACTGCGAGGTATGAGTGTATATTAATGTTTTATTTATTTATATTAAAATTGGTTTTAACGTGTACTCAGCCAGCTTAATATCAAAACCAGACTCTTCACAATCTGCTATCAAAGGATACTCTCCAACTTTGTCCACATAGCGCGGAGACACCCAGATAACCTAGACAAACTGGTTGTGATGGGCAAAGTAGACGGCAGACGACCCAGAGGCCGACCACCTACTCGATGGTCTGATATCGTAAAAGAAATTCTTAGGATTCCGGTCACCGAGGCTCTAAGAAAGGCAGAGGACAGGGTGGCTTGGAAGCAGCTCGTCAGCTCCACCACCAAGGCTTTTCAGAACGGGCACGACCTTCAGCAATGAAGAAAACGAAATAAAAGAAGAAGAACAACAAATCTGTATGGGAATTCAAAATTCAAAAATATATAGGTATAACGTTTATTGCGGAAAACATACTCCATATTTTTTGCACCAATTTCATCTGACTCTCAGCCCTGTTACATTAGTCAATGGTCTAAGGCCTCAGGCCTTTATCAGAAGTGAAGAGAGGGCAGTAGTCCACGATATTAATATAAACACCCCTTCAGCGTATCAATATCAGGGTTAAGAGGGATGTAAACAAGGGTGGATGCACGGGAACCCTTGCTCAATTAGCACTGGACGGAATTTTATGAGCACTACATTATTTTTTGACGCCACCGGGGTATAGTGTTAGTTCGTTCTATTGTCAAATTGCTGTTCAGATTGTGATAAAAATTTGTCAATTTATTGCTTACTATTTTCTCGCTTCACCCGCGTCATTTGTTGATAAGAAGTATCTATCTGTGTGCCAAATTTAATTTGGATCCGTTTACTAGTTTATTTATTACAAGGATAAAATGGATGGACGAATGTTTGTTTCTTCTTTACGTAAAAACTACTGAACTGATTTGAATGAAACTTAGCATAGATTCATTATAGCTTGGGATAACATATTAGCTACTTTTTTTCAACGTACCTACATACCTACCATGCGGGCAGAACCGCGGGCGGAGGCTAGTACATAATAAAAATAACTTTATCTTTATAAGTTAAACAACAGTATTTATATCAGGGGTATTTACACGAGAATTTCGTGAACAGTAGATTAATTTATAATTCAACGACGTTCACTTAGCGGGCCGCCGGGGGCCGCTCCCGTGGGACTGTACTTTAATGCATCGTACCGGAATATACTGCTTGTTGTCAACACTTCCTGGAATAAGACTTCATCTTTGAATCCATGGTAACCTGCTTTTGGTTACCCACTTTATCTTTGAATCCAAAGTAACCTGCTCGTGGTGACCCACTTCATCTTTGAATCCAAGGTAACCTTTCCTACTTTTGGTGACTTTGCAGTGGATGAGGTTATGGAATAAGATTCGCTTCTCCAAGCCTCTGGGCTTTCTATACCCAGCGTAATCCAGACGTAGTGGTATCCAGTGGTAGGGTTGTGGTAGTAGACGGGTGATAGCCATAGGGCAGTGGTAGAGTAGTCATAGGATGGTGGCAGAATAGTGGTAGGGTGGTGTTGGGTCTACCCTAGGTAGTAGCTTATTCTCTGCCAACCTAGCTAGCTACCAGCATCCTAGAGCCTGCCGCAAAATGTCTTCGTGTTCGTTTTCGATTTTTTTTCAGTCGCTCATTCTTAAGGCATAATGATAGTACTCGTAATATTGATAAATGAAATAAAAAGCTTGCCTCATTATATTTAGTCTGGTGAATTGTCAAGAAAGTCAAATTTTCTGATATGAAAAAGATTATAATATTTTTTGAACTTGTAGTATATGTTTGTATATTAGTATGTTAGTATATTTGTTTGTTGTTTGGGTCCAATTTTGCAAGCTTAATTAGACCAACTTCCACTTACACTGCGGAGCTGAAATTTTACATAAGTTATCCGTCTTGATGACAATGCATTTTGTAGGTAAGCATGACCTGATACTACGTTCAAGATTGGCTCCAGACAAGGGAACTTACTGATTAACAATACAGTTATGAAATGTGTATTTCTTTGTATTCGGGATGTATCATTAACGCTTGTATTTTTAAATCTATACTAATATTATAAGGCTGAAGTGTTTGTTTATTTGCTTGAACGCGCTTATCTCAGGAACTACTGGTTCGATTTGAAAAAATCTTTCAGTGTTATATAACCCATTTATCGAGGAAGGCTCGTATATCATCACGTTAAGACCAATAACAGCGGAACACCAATGAAGAAAGAGTGAACCCAGCGGAGGTTCTCCATAGAAAAAAAATCCCCCGATTTTGAAATTTTTTTTTTCCTATGGAGAACCTCCGCTGGGTGCGCTGCGTAAATTATTAAAATTACTCAAAAATCATGTATGACAGAATTGTTATAGTTTAAAAGTCGCGGGTAGAAGCTAGTATTTTAATACATCTTGTTGTGAAATTACAATACTGGCAGTCATCTGTGCACTATCCGACCGCACCCATTTTTACTTAACTCGACCGATCGTTTACGATAGATACCACTCCGCTATAGTCCGAATACTCATAAAACTACATCAAAACTACGTCCATGTAGATTAATACAGATAGATATTTTTAAACTGTTGAACAAAATAACAGATTAGAAATATTAATTTCAAGATATTATAAATAGAGTAAATTTCATTTCGTAATTCGAACGTCAACCAATATTGGGGTTTGATAGAGCTGGCGGGGGGTTATGGGGTGCGGAGTGAGGGTGCGGGAGGAGTACCGGAAGCGGAAGTCATGTTATTGAGTTCGACTCTGTTTGTGTTTGGTTCGGGGCTTATAAAATTTGTTGAATATACGGAGGTATTATCATATTTTGTAGCGTTTATCGCTGCAAACAACATCAAAAGCAGTTCTACAGCTGGGCAAGGGTATCCCTCAGTGAGGAGTACAGGCTACGTCCAGCAAATCAGTTTGCGCTCAGAGACATTCAATGCCTTTGATATTAATAAGCATTGACATCAAAGCAAATGTTAAAGAACGCAGAATTCCATATTCAAATTTAAAAAAGGAATGTTGCAAACCGCATCACAAGTGAAATCAAACAAGATGTTTACTTTGAATACCTGTCAATTTGCCACGCGCGTGACTCAACTGCGAAATGAATTTTAATTCCATCCATTCAATAACCAATCTATTCGACGCGGGAAAATTCGATAAAAATAAGGTTGTCGCTGGTTTTTCTTTAATACAGATTATAAAGGGATCATTGGATCAGGTAAAAATAAGCCAGAGACATTTTATAAAATTCCTGAGCACTTTTGTTGGTTCGCCGGAAAATATTTATTTGTTAATATTATTTATTTATTTAATATATAAATTTTAATATTATAAGTTTAAAAATCTTAAAGTTAAGCAAAGAGGTAAAAATGGCAAAAGTTATGTACATAAACGAAAATATAAACAAAAATGAATAACTCAAAAACTGCTCGTACTTAAATGTTGCTCAAAATAAAATGGGACAACACGAAAAGCACCAGCATTAGATAAATTAAAGAATTTTCATAATCAGTCTACGCCAGAAAAAAGCATAGCCTAATATAATATAAAACAACTTAAAGATAAGACAAATTGAGAATCTTTTCGTTTTTTTGACATTTGTAGTTATTGAAAATCGGTACATGGTATAAATATATAAAAAAAACATTCGAATTCGGAATCATTCCTTTTTTTTAAATTCAAATCGGTTAAAAAAGAATCCAGCCAGACAAATGATTAATTTACACTCGCTTTTGGAGAATCAGAACTCACTCCCCCGACGGATATTACCCGGCGCCGCAGTGTCTAATAACGTTGTCGACTTGGAACAGGTAACCGTGTGGTGAAGGAATTGGAAGATAAACGAATTTTATGTCCCTGTTCGCGCACACTGCGAGTACACCCTAGCGGTGACGGACGTTTTTATTGGGCAATTTGATTTTGTCTATTATTACTGAAGACTGAAGCGTTGAAGGCCACGCTTCGATGATCTGAAGCGATTGTACAGGACGGTGGGTAGGAGCATCGCTGGTGGCAAAAAAACGGACTTAAAATAGTCGATCCCGATTGTTCCCGAATAGCAGTCATTAAGCTGCATGGGAGATAAAATAATATGAAACTTAAGCTGGCCGTTAAACCCTCCACCGATCCGTACAGAATAAAAGTAGTGGAATACGCTCTAGGTCTTCTAGGCCTATAGTTGGCCTAGGTCGCTCAGAAATCGACGGTCAACGACAGTGATATATTCTTTATTCACAATTGACATTTTATTGAAGGCCACACATTATAATGTATACGCCATGTATGATATGGGCACTGGGCAGGTGCTTCAGAATAAAATATATTTTACCTACATTCTCTTGTAATTTCCCGCCAAAACTTTTTTCTATGTACCTTCCAAAGATATGACATGACATTACGAATAATACACATTGACGTTCCATAGAGTAACATACATTAATAATCCACAGATACAATACCGTGTACTTTATGAAATGAAAGTTTGTGAGGATGGATGTATGGGTGGATGGATGGATGGATATTTGTTACTCTTTCACGCAAAAAGTACTAAACGGAGATCCGTTCAGATGGACCGAGGTAGAATTTAGTCTGGGTTAACACATTTTTTATAAATAATAACATATAGGTAACTTTTTATCGGCATACGTACCATGCGAGGAATGCCGCGGGCTTAATCTAGTAAGTTATAAATGGTGTTTATTTATTTATGTGTATTTATTTATTTATTTCACATGTAACAACTAACATAACAGCCAACCTTATGCGTTAGAGCAATTTATAAATATGTTAACTTAATATATACATTAATAAATTAAATTATTAATTATCAGATTAACATAATAATACTAAAATGAAAAATACAGTGAAAATTTGTGAAATTATAGAAAGAAAAAAAAATCTGAATTTTTCATCAATGAAAGAAAAATCTGAAAAAATTTCAATCGTGTGGCGTGTAATTCTATTAGTTATAATTAATAAAAAAATAATTGTGTGCATAGTTACATCTAAATATGTGTGCGGCTGTTTTATGGGTTATGTAACATTTAAAAGATAAAATAAAATAAAGAAATAAAGTTCGAAATACCCTCCGTGTGCCAAAAAACTTGCAAGTAATCTTAATACTATCGACGAGATTTCGGTAGATTGTATCGAAGGCTCCCCGCAGAGCTCTGGCCGCTATAATTACAGGGCCTCGCTGTCAGGGGCTCCCTGAACTGCAGCACCCTCCGTTCAAGGTTACTATTGATCTGTTCGGGGGATTAAAAGCGATCTTGTCTTCACAGTATCTGACATTTTTAGAAATACCAGTTTTTCCCGCGTCTACGTCCGTCATTTCATATCCCCTATAGATTGAAACTTCAAGAACGCTAGAACAAAATTTTTTTATCAAATGCATTGGAGCGGCTTTGAATACCAACCCTTGCTGACAGACCAGGGTGTTGTAAGTGTGGTATTGTGAAAAGATCAAGTATTATCTTTCTGTGAAGCCCGTCTGGTTGGCTACCATGCTATTCCTTTAGTCAGTCGTTAACGAATCGTCGTGTTCCGACTGTAAACATGAGAGGCAGTACTCCTCTTTTTCTCCCCGACTATCGCTCATTCACCTTCCCGTTCGTCTTCTGTCACCCGTCCTGAATGTTGGTGGTGTATCTCGAGTCATGTTGTTATAGATTCCGGTTGCTTCAATGATATACCTACCGCTTCTCCTGTTTCTTTTTCTTCTCCGCTCCCCTCTTGATATACGTTAATAATACCCTAATCTGTAGTTAATGTCAATGGGAAATCATAACTTACCATCAGTTCACCCGTCTGCCCGGTTGCTTAGAACATATAAAAGACAAAAAGTTTTATGTTTTTTTTTTACCCCATCGTTGAATAAACCAGCATCGCAATCGTGATGTGTTTGTAAAATCAATCAATGTTGTTCAATCCTAAAATCTATCTCTTTATCTGTTCAGATCCGTTCAGTATTTTTGCGTGATCCATTCATCCTCACAAAATTTTATGTTTATAATATAAATTGGATTGAGTGTACCAAGTTTTACGACACTAGCTAGGTACAAATACCTTAATGTTATTTCTTGGGGTACAGCTCCATTCTAATTCTTACCGCTTCCGCTGCTAACGCAGTTACTGGAAGGAAGTCGCAGTTCTTCTCTCTACTGCAAGAGCTCTAGTAGGTATCGTACTGCATCCAACATCTATATCCGACCTGTAACTTTGTAAGGAAGTTCTAAGATCATCTAAAGACACTCGTATTTTGAATTTGGATTACTATTCGCCGGTATTGTAACAAAAGGTACAAAGTTTGGTGCATAGATAAAATTATACATAGGTAAATAAATGAAATTTGATTTTTTTAATGCCATTAGTTAGCGTTTGAAACCACCTGATGGTAAGTGGCGACATATAGAGTATGAAGTTTGTATGGAAGTTCTTCATGATCGAAGGTATCAGCATAACAATATGTATTTATTTACTATATGTGTTGGCTGTGGGAGGCCAAATTTGAAAAATGAATCACGTGGACGTAGTTGTAAGAAAAAGATAGTGTTTCAATAAATATATTACAATTTCATTGCAGATTTCTTCCAACGCTCAGACTTCGAAGAACGTTGCAGCGGAACAGTGGCGGACAGTGGGTGAGGCTGGCGCCATGCGGTGAGGATGGCCCAGCAACCACCATTCCCCCTACCGTGGGGACTGCACTACCAACATAGGTGGGAATTCAGTTTTTTATCCGGCTCGAAGGACCAATCACTATGTGGTATGGGCCAAAGATAGCGTAGTCGACGCCATATGTAATATATTCCACTACCAAAAGAAATTGTCGAAGTGCGAAGGCAAAAGATGGTCAAGATTGGTTTTTTCAAAATTACGTTAATCATATTATTGACCAATACTTGTAATACAGTGCGATGAGGAACAGAGGTCCTCGAATGCAGGCCACGCCGTGAAAAAGAGAGCACAGGGTGCCCTCTGACCGCGTGAACTAACAACCTAAAGAAGACAGCGATTATCCACTGGATTCAGAAGGCTCAGGACCGATCAGAGAGGGGTAAATTGGAGGAGACCTATCCAACAGTGAATGTTGAAGGTTGATCGATGGATGGATCGCCAGTCTTTACCATGTGCCTCGTATAAGGCTTATAATATGTATGGTGAAATGTTTTGTTAGAAATAGTTCGCTATAGACGTGGGCATGTAGTCGACGACCTAGCATTATGTGTAAACATTACTCATTGACACCTATTAACTGTTCCACTACTGGGCACGGGTCTACACTCACAATGTGAGCGGTACAGGCTATATTCCACCACACTGACCAAAGCGGATTGATGGACTTCACACACCTTCGAGAAC
>DWJZ01001439.1:0-23463 GCA_018249125.1 Asbolis capucinus
GTGCTTTGCTTTATGCATTTGTCACCAAACAAATAACATAATTCACAAATTACATTCTTTCAAAATGTAATGATACCAATGATTTAACAACTGATAAAAAAAACGAAAAGTTTTATTCCCCTGTGTTGCTAGGCAACGATTTGCTATTAAACATTGCAAATCGAATTTGCATCGAGTACAAGTAGAATATATTTCATTACCTGTTTTATATATATCTCGAGAATCATCATATAATTTCATGCTTAAGATAATATACACATAGTATTATAAAGATAGCAGGAACCAACAATAAACTATCAATTGAACTTTAAACTCAATTTCCCGATCAATAAATAAAGCTAAAACTGGAAAACCGACACGAATGATCGATTGCCTCCAACACATTACAGTTCCGCAGAATCGATGACCGCCTATCGATATGAATTGACTCGAATAAAATATCGATTCCGAGAACTCATCTCTGTGTTGTAAATTTGAAACGGACCTTTGAATTATTACTAAACAATTCATCTTGCCGGGGCGTCAGGGAGTTTCTATTTTAGAATACCTTAGGTCAAAAATCGATTGATTGAGGCGCTGTATCCAGATGCTACCGATTTCGTAACCGTGTAAACTATCTTTCGTAGATTCTATTGCGTTGAGTTAAGGTTAATTTTTGCTTGGATTACTGATATGTTAAGTTTGTGTTGTAGTTATTTGCTGATTCCTAACACGGCAGTTATTAAAATACAATGCGCTGGATAGGCCAGTTGTGACGTCGGCTGGTTGAAAGCTTTTGAATGGCGATATTTCCCTCGATGCGTAGGGCTGTCTGTTATTCATCAACCAACTCATCTCTCACAATTGAGCTCGGATCTCCTATTATAATGTAAGGAATACAGGTCAGTGCTACCACACTGGTCAAGCCCGGATTGGTGGATGGACTTCACACACCTTTTGAGAACTTTATGGAGAAGTAACAGGAGTGCAGGTTTCATTAATGTGTACATTGACCGTAACTTCTGCACTTCTGCACATTGACTTCTGCACATAACTTTGAAAATTAAAAGTGCGCGCTACATGATTTGAACTCAGGACTTTCCATTCGAGAAAGCAGCATTCATACCATTAGGATATGACTGTTTTCGTTTTTATATACAAGTTACGGCTCTCATTTGCCTCCTTTATAGACCTTAGCCTTTAATTTATGAAACAATTTTAATACAAGTAATATTGAATGTTTATTAAAACCTAGATGAATACAACATGAAACCACATTCAAAACGGATCTATCATTTCCGAGAAAAGCATGAATAAAGGTACAGAGAAACTAACAAACAGACAAATTAATAAACAGAGAATCAGTTATGAATTACACATTTATCACAAGCGATTAATAAACAATGGTTTATCGATTGTTATTTTCTTGCTGATTAATATTTAAAAAAACCTGTTTTTTATTGTAAAAATAATTTATCAACAACGAAATAAAAATAGTATGTATTTTTATATTACGTATAATTGCCAGCCCTACGGCAGCGCGTGCCCATTCAACGCAATTTGTAAGCGGCGCTCGCCTCCAGCATAGAAGGATCAATACTGCCTGCACTTATCTAAACACAACCTATCAAAATACTCGGTTTAGCGTAAGCAATTACCATCGATTATGACCTTTATTGACCAGGTTCGGTTTATACCGAGATTGTCATTTGAATAACCAAACGATGATGTTTAAGATATTGTAGAAATACTAAGTTAACGTTCTTGAGATAAACTCCATAGTAATTTATGAAATTATTGGGACACAAAATTTAAATTAATTTCATGTTATAGTGATGATACCGCTTCTTAATGATTAGTCTTAAGAGATTCGTGTAGTTATGTCCAATGGTAATTTTAATACCCTCATTTGACCTTTATTCCTTCTGGGGTCTTACATGTCATAGCGCAGTATTATTACTTTCACTACAAATTGCTAAGAAATTATTATTTCTCTGATCACATTTAGATGAATGATTGGACATTAACCGATCTACTGCTCATAGACATTTGTAAACCAGATGTATTATCAAAGATAAACACTGGAATAAAAAAAGGCTTGACCCAAAAAAGAATAGGAAGGGAAAAGAATAGGTAGGAGGAGTAAAGAATGGTGAGAAAGAAGTGAAGAAGAAAAAAGGTCTTAGAAATAGGCCCCCGTATCGGTAAAACGGATGCCAATGGACTTCACACTCACTAACAAACGACCCCTGCTGGAGACAGTAGCAGATTGACAAAGATGTTTAAAGAATGATGCGAAAGAAGTAGAGAAGGAGACAGACTTAAGAACTTCTATACACACCCTTTAAAAACCCTAATAAATAAAGATTACAAACGTTGTCACGCGGCATCAAAACAACTTTGTTTACAGCACGATGCAATTCGTATTCTTCGGACATAACCTCAACACCTGAAGCTCTTCGGTTTAATAATCGAGGAACGTGCGATACACATTGCCGATTCCAACAGCGGATAGATGTAAACGCCATCATTTAAATAGGCTCTGTTCCAACTCCAAAAGAATGTAACTACAAACACATGGAAGCTAATTTGAATGTTGTGCTATAGGGATACAGTTGTAAATCTATTGATGACGAGTAAAGTAATAATTAGGATGACGGCACTACACGCGTGGTAAATGAATATTTGCCACTTGGTATTCCAGAGACATACTCTTATGTAACTTGAAGTAGAGTATTAGGTCGACGTACTTTGTATTCGTTTCGTATTTTGTCTGTAATCGAATTGAATTTCGCACTTCAAAAGACTTATGGCATGTGGTAAGACAACAAAAAAAAATTAATTGGTGGCAAGGCGCTTTTTTTCAACTTCATCTATCTGCGTTTAAGGATAGTGGTACTTGAATATGCTCTAGGCTTCCTCAGTGAAGAGCGAAGGCTTATGATAATCATCATCATCGTAACCCATTGCTGGGCTCTTATCTCCATTTCCAATGTGGAGGGTACAGGCCATGGTATGGACCAAGTGCAATATAATTCTCACGTCTTTAAGTATTTCATGGAGAACTCGCAAGATAGGTTTCACGATTTCCTTCACCAAATGATTATACGTCCAGGAATCTACAAACCGTTCCATATTCTAGTTAACCATACAAATTTAGGCAGCAATTCATATATACCAAGGATTTTTCGATATTACAATTATCTGTCTAGATCTCAAGGTGATATTGATATCTTATGATACATTTTATAAATTCAAAAAAACAATTGTTAACTAGTTATTAAACCTGCAATGTTCTGGCATGAAGACATAACATCCATTATGATATATTTTCATTTTAATAGGTACATTGGCTACCCTACATATTGAGTCGTGGTTGCCTATAATTGAGAAGGCACACAATATGATCTTATGTTTAGTACTAAATAAGTGTGTAGTGTAATTTTCATTGGCAATCCCTAAAGTAAATTAAAGATAGCAAATTTCTTATACGCCAATAATTAAAAAAAAAAGTTTATTAAAATATTTTAAAACACAATTTTACAGCTCTATACAGCTCTAAGAACGAAGAAATGGACAATTTTTCATAACTACATTGTTAACCCTTGAGGAATTCCCTTGTCTGAAGCCAATCCTAAGAATAGCAGCAGATCATTCTTATCATAAAAATTGCATTGTCATCGGAACTGAAGCAGTATGCAAAATGTCAGCTTCATAGTGTAAGAGGAAGTGGGTCTAATTTAGCCTGCAAGATTTGACCCGTAACAAAAAAAATATGTACTAATATTCTGCAAGTTAAATAAAAACCTGTAATGAGGCACATTATTAGGTCAGTTCAATCGGAAGATTCAAGTCCTCAAAGCATAGAATAATACCTGAATATAAACAAAACAAGAACAAAGCAAGAGGCAACGGTTGTGTTAATAAATTCTTGGTAGCTATAACACTAAACCTATTCAATACATCCATTGACCCAATAAAATACGATCTTTTCCACTTAACAATATTTTATCTGTGGTTTTATTAGGTTTTATCGATTTAGTGCCGTAAACAACGAACAGATGACGTTTCGATCGCTCCGTTATCTAGTTCGGTAACTTCAGATAGACGTGCATTATAGATATCGATAAATTAGACACCAATGGGCCAGCACTATCGACAAATACATTTTTTCTTACGAAGTGTTTTATTTTATGGTAATTTAATTAGATTAAACTTGTGAAACACTATTAAAATATTGTAGACATAGGTCGTAATGCCTTTTGTTAGTTACAAATTTTTATTTTTTATAGTTATTCCTCATCTCCCTCGTCAGAACAGAGCCCAACAGTGGGACAGTTATTGATTGTAGTGGGAATGAGTTAAAATACAATAAATGGTAAAAAAATCAGTAAAAACGAAGTCGACAATTATATCTCTAGATGGTAAAAAATATGAGTAAAAAATAAGTTGACAATTATTTCCCTAGTGCGATGTAGGAGCGCCCGCGGTTATCGGATACAAGCTGCTTTTCGAACACGTGTTTAATTGTCAACAACATTCAATTACATATATATTAAAAGTTTACCGAAAAATATTGTTTTAACACTTTTATCAAATAATACCCTACTTGAATATACCAATAACAATTTTGATTCACAGTAATCACGTTTATAATTTTTAACTCGAATCTTCGTGGACTATGTACATTACGCTGTGTTACGGGTACTCACGATATATGTAAATGTTTTATAAACCTCAAATCATCTCTACAGTGCGGCGCTCCATTCCACGGTTAGTACGGGAGACGATAGAGATAAAACACACCCCAAAAACTTTTATAGAGAAGACGGCTTCAAATTATCACAAACTTGGAATCCAATGGTTGGTTTATGTAAACGCCCAAAATTCATAAATGCTTATAAACAAGATGTGGTCAGTGTAGTGTGTCGTGATATGATAAACAAAACACAAAAACGAACTGGATACAAAGTAGACAGACTAATGTATTAGTGTCGAGTGTCATCCATCGGTCATCTGTCAACCTGTCAAAAGTTTCTCAACGCCACCGCAGTTCAGTCGGGACCATGATCCATGCAACTGGGTCGAAATATCGGCGTAAAAAACATATAGTGAGTACCCGTAACACGGCATAAAGTAATCACGTTTTACAGAAATAATACATCATAAGCCTGTGATGTACTTGATAGTTTTCATATTAAGTTTTCATTTTAAAGGAACTGAAAACTTTATTTTTTTATTTACAGCGATTACGTTATCTACGATTAAAAAAATCTTCACAATATTTTTTTTTACATACTCGTATACAATACATTAACTACAGCAGAAGATCGCTGTTCTTGTACAAAAACAGTATTAACAAGTATTGCAACAAAACTGCCTCCCACATTACTTTATACGTAAACTTAGATAAAATCTAAACTACAAACAACTTTAATCGAATCCTTTTTGCAAATCCCATCCAAAGTCTACCTAATCAAGGCTAAATAGGTTTTCGAACACCATTAAGAGGCGCCGAGTCGAGAATCGATATAGAATCGAGCGCCTATCGATCGAACGCATCGGATGATTGCTCTAATGACAATTTATGCGACTTGAATATGTAAACGAGGCATAGACGAGTAAGTGTCCGGTGTAAATGGACCACCCGCGTGATGTGCTGTGGGTAAATTATCTGCTATTATAACCGTTTAGATATCGGTTATTAGGTGACGTTATTTTTTAATGCGTTGTCGGATTCTTTTTATTTTTTTTTGTTACGTCTTCGATTGGTTTGTTATGGCGTATCGGCTGTAGTTGTCTGGGAAATATATTTATCATCAATGCAACCATGTCTGTCCTATTACGGACCTATGTACCTCCTCTACTCTTACAATGGGAGGAGTACAGACCATAGTCCACCACGCTGGTAAAGTACGGATATATCTATAGTCATCGAAAAAACACATAAAACAAAACACAAAAAAATCGTTTATCACCCTTGGGTTAGAAATTGACATCTGCTCAAGGCATTATTTATTATTGTTCTTTTTTATTTTTTTAAATGCCTATTTTTAATCTAATAAAATTTAAATTAAATATTAAAATTTAAATACATAATCTGGAACTCCTGACTGTGGAGGCCGAGGCGCCACAGTTATTTGTCCTAAGCTGCAACCAACTAATTGGTTTAAACCACGTATTTATGATTATGAATACAATGACGTTTCTAAACAAACTACGAAGTTACTGCATAGTTAAAGTAACTAGATAATAAGGAAAATGCCGTGAACATTAAATATTTCCACAAGAAAATTGTCTCCGCGAAACAATTTACCAGTTAGTTTTCCACATATCGCACGACGCCGTGACTAATGCTACGGAATTTTAACCGTTTCTCCCACAAACAGTCATACCTTTAACTAGGTTTGAACAGATTTTTTTAACTTCATAAAATAGTAAGTATTGCTTTTTCCAAGCGAATATATAATTTAAAATAAGTGAAGATTATTAACGCAAATAAAAAAAATATATATATATTGTTAAAACTTTACCAAAACAAAATAATTTTTGTAAGTAATTAACTTTTTTGATTTAGATTTTTATACTTTGAGACTAATCTCAAAAGTTCTCAATTCTAAGAACTAAGATGGAAATCACAACCTTTTTATTTTACCGCCATAATTAGGCTATTTTGTAAATAGTTATAACAAACTAGCTGACATTGGCTACACCTTTCATGATGTCCACTTGTGGGCCTTCTGGAAGACATTCAAACAAGGAATAAGTAGTAACTTAGTAGATTTTTTTCTAGCTTTTTTTTCTTCTCTGTTTATTGTGTTATAAATAAAAAAGAATCCAAAATAGCCTTGAAAGATTATTCTTCCTTATTTTATCATTTCTTGTTTAAAAGCAATCTTGTTTTCTTTCTTTTTTATCGAACGCACTTCAATCCTGTACTGAAATCCTCTTGTATATAACAACATTTATCAACATATTTTGAAATGGCAACAATTTAATATAATTATTCTTAATTTATTTAATGCTTATTTCAAAAGTGAGAGCCATTTTTGTTTTGTTACAACAAATACAAGTTCCATGCTTGCGTGCTCACGTTTATTTTTTCTAATGTTATGTGACGCTAATGAATATTCAAACCGAGCAGGACTCTTTGGAACGGCGTGATCACCGTTATTCATTTAATTAATGTTTTACCATCACTAGTGCTCAAAAAACATTGCTATTCTACATTTGAATATCTTGAGCTATTTTCTCAGTGCATAATAAAGCTATTTTCTGTAAAGGATGTATGCACGTACCAAGTAATTAAGTAGTATTTAGCAGGCACGAGTCCATGAGGGAATGTGGACGCTGGATGGTAAGAGGAATGCAGTGGTTCCGTATGGAGGAACTGTTTTTATCTCTAGTTGGTCTGGCTTTTTGTTTTGGTCTTAATGCGATTTATGGTTGAACATGTAAAGCGGAATTTACGTGTTTTATCTGTTTTTACTAAATTGCCTATGTCCTGGGATTCATGTGTTTTTTTAAATGGGCTATCTGCCGCTTGTGGCTTTTCTCGTGTGTTAATAAAAAGTTGTATGTATATGTAGTCTTGATTGTCTATCTCTAAGCCAAATTTCATTCAGATCCTTCCAATAGTTTTTGAGTGAAAGAGTAGCAAACATCCATTCATGCATTCAGCCATCCGTTTTCACATATTTTCGACTTATGATATTAATATAATTCTATTTGCTTCGATTTTTCAGTTGTTTGTATGAATTGCCATGAAGCAGCAACGGGCCAAAACAGTATAACAACATAACTCAGGACGTGAAACAGAACAATAGGACTGGAATGACTAAGAGATGAAGAGGAAAAAAAGTAGAAGATTAGCTCTCTGGCACTGCGATCAAAACTCTTAGAAAACATTTCATGGTTGATACGAAAGTGGGTTGCCAGGTGGGCAAAGAATTACTCTACAAATATCGAAAAGAACCATCAAGATAACGCTGGATGGTACAGAACCCAGGTATAAGGATCCAGGTGCCGAACCTCGTCCTTTCTCCAGTGTGCACCACGAGCAGGGGCTTGCCTTCAGCTTCACCTTTCGCCAAAATCGAGTATGATAGTGAAAATCATATTTTCTCTTCAAATAATGTGAGCCAGGAGAAAGCCAAGATCACACGTGCAACAAAAGATTCGCTGAACTACAATGACATATCGATACCAAACGAGACGATACCAAATTTAAACATCGTTAACGGATCAGCACTTTCATTTCTATTGTCCACGGTTCCGTGGACAGGGCGTCACTATGTCGATTCAGAATCGTTTCTGAATCGAGTCGTGATTAAATCGAATATGAATTATTGCAGCGGCTCTCAAAGATTTATGCCCATCCTATAAGTCGTTTTAAGTGCCTGATCTATTAAAGTAGTCGATCATAATTGTACATTTTAATTAAAAAATATATACTCTTGCTGTACATGGATCTGTTATTGGGTACATAGGGTAGTGGTGTAATAATTTCATAGCATTTCGATAAAAGCTTTTAAAGGACTATTATAAAAATACACCCGCAGCTCCGCTCGGGTGACTGGTGTCACCAATGGTTGATAAAGAGTAGCAAAATATTCGTAGTAAGCGAATGTTATTTGTCGAGTCAAAGGCTGGTAGGTATAAGTGGTTCAAAGGTTATAGATGGGAATCGAAAATAACTTAAGAGTAAGATGAGGGCAATAAGTTGTTCTTCCCATCTCTCACCCATCCTTCTCTCATGCTGCAGTCATCCTCCTCTCCATCCTTCCGTAATCCTCCTTCCTATCCTGTAATCATCCTCCTTCCCATTTTTCTTCACCCGTCCTGAATCGATATGTTGTTAACGTGTCTGGGGTCAGTAACAATTGTCAACAGTAGTTATAGATTCCGGTTGCTCCAGCGATGTACCGCTCCCTTGTTCCTTTGTTTTCACCGCAGGTCTATTACATATAGGCAGGCAACGCGTTGGCAACACCTCAGCTGTTATTAATGTCCATGTACAGCGGTGATTACTTATCATCAGGTCACCCGTTCACTCGTTTGCCTGATTATAACATAAAAAGTAGTCAGATATACAAGGTTGAGTACCACTGACTTCCAAATATGCACTAACGGTAGTGATTTGTGATTTTCGTCTGTTGATTAGGTCTATTGTTGATTCTGGTCTTTCGAATAGACTGTTCATTAAAAGATTCGCGGGACATTTTGTACTTAGCCTCTTATTATATCATATGATTGTTGAAACCGATCGCTGACTATCATTTACTTGAATGGTTTTATTCAGTTTTTGTTGATGCGAATTTAACAGTTATATTAAATTTATATGTTTGCGCGTTTAAAGTACGTATCATATAATTTGTATAGCCGTTTTTGTGATGGTAAGGCCTGGTGTTAAATGAAAAGCATTGTATAGACGTTTTGTTAGATTCTAACACAATTTTAAAGTTAATTATTGTTTATTTTTATTTTTTATTTAATTTTATTTTCATTAAATTAAGGACTTGGTGAAAAATCAATAATTGTTATAAAGTAATTATAACTGATATGTTTTTAGAATTTCTTTTTTGAGTACCATTAATAAAAACGAAAACTCTCCGTGTCACAGGTATAAACATACATACAAATACCATATCACAAACAAATATTCATGTGTCATATTTACCTTAGCTGGTACTGAAACATAGTACGACTCGCTTCGCCACACTAACAGTACTTCAAGATGTAGAGATAGTATTATGTTAGAAGAATTATTCCAAAAATAAAATTGTATATTTAACAATTTAAAAAGTGTGAAAGTACGCAAGTAACAAGTTATACTTTTTTTGGCGAACCAAGATAAAAATCTTTTTAATTTTTTTATCTTTCACTTTTTTTTTTATCCTTCATTTGTAGAAAAAGCTATACTAATAATAGAAAAGAGACCAAGGTTCATTTAAAATATTTTAAAAACACAAGCTTTAATTATAGATCCATAATACTAAGAAACACACAAAATTTCATAACTGTATTGTTGACCGTTGAAGAGTTCCCTTGTCTGCTTGTCGGAAGCCAATCCTGAACTTAGTATCAGGTCATGCTTGTCATGCATTTTCATCAAAAAAATTATGCAAAATTTCAGCTCCGTAGTGTGAGAGGAAATGGGTCTAATTAAGCTTGGAAGATTTGCTTGTAACAAACTAATATACAAACATATACTGCAAGTTAAAAGCTTGTAAAGAAGAAATGTTAAGTAACTAACTTCGTGTCGGTTTATTGTGACAGTGTGCGCGCGCATCGTAAAAATTTAGTCATATTTTTCCCTAACACGTCAAAAGAAGTACAACTTCAAAATGGTTTTCACAATATCTCCACAGAAAACTATAAACGAAGTTGACATCAATATGATTATAAAAAGTTCGAAATATAATCGAATGATCAGAAAATGTTCGTTTCTAATACTGACCGTTTATTAAAATATGACATTTTAACATAACAATTTTCATAACCATAGATTACGCCTACGAAATTGAAATGAAATGTTTTTTGATATAGAAGTGTATAAAGATGAAAGAATGTTAAATTCAAACCCACGGCCCATTATTGAGCACAGAACAGAACAAACTCCACCACGGTGCTCCAGTTATTGGTTATATAAGGGTCGGATTTTTTTCTTAGCCTCCAACACGGTCTTACGTTTGCTATGATGATAACAGCTGATAAGGTGTACGTGCCTTCCGAAGCACGGAAGCGCCGGTGAATATTTTACCACTAGCAGCCAGCTATTCATCTACTGAACGTGCTGTTGAATAATTCGTTTCATTACTTGGGATCGACGGAAGCCGCTGAGCCATGAGCTACAGCCTCAAACACGGCCATCTGACCCCAAACTAATCCTCAGCTTGTTCTATGATGATCAGGCAACTGATAAACATACATATATACTTTTAAATACATACTTATTTACATAGATATTTACACCCAGACACACAGAAGAAACATTCCTGCTCATCACAAAAAAGTTTGATCTGGGTGGGAATTGAACCCACGATCTTCGGTGTAGCAGTCAGGTTCACTAACCACTAGATCAACATGTATGTTTTCTGAACACCATAGTACAAGTTAACTTAGTTTGGGGTCAGATGGCCGTGTGTGAGTTGTCCAAAGATATTTATTATTTACATGTAATTCTTTAAGGTCCCAATTTCTACAACAACGATTTTCAAATTGATAAGGTTTTTCAAAGAGCGGTCTTTTTATAGTTTTTATGCGATATTAAACAGGCTTTTAATATTCTATTCCACGTGATTTTAATTTAGGGCTCCCTGAGAGACGAAGAATTTGTTACTTAATGAACATGGGTATCAAGATTTTTATGCGCACTCAACCCAAAAATGTGTTTGTATGTACATATGTTAAGTGAATATAGTGCCTAGTAGTGTTATTTTGTACTCACTACCAATTAATTAATTTATAGTTAAAATCGTCTCCTCTTTTATCACCCGTACCGGCTGGAATAAGTTGTCGCGTCGGTGTCCAATTTCAATGTAAATGCCTTCAAGTGAAGAGTGAATATGTTTCTACTAAGTTAGTGCACTTTACCATCGAAGAAATCGTCATACCATCAGCTGGTATTGTAGTCAAGTGCTAATTTATTTATGGTAAAAAAATGTCAGGAAACGTCAAATAAAGCACCGTAATTGGTCGACTCAAATGCCATCTTTGTTTGTCGCATTTGGTTTAAAATATATGGTCAATTAGGCTAATGTTTTAACACAATTTTTCTCACTTACATACAAACACTCAAGGTCACAGGTGAATCCAATCTCTTAATTTTTAATATTTTTTTGAGTTAAAAAAATATATTTGTTCTGTCGAATCCCACCTAAAACATTTTGTAATCAACACAAACAATTTATAAATCACTCAATTTGTAACATGTCAAATTGTATTGAAATTCAAACACAGTGGTTCCCAATCTTTCATAACCCGCGGCGCAGTTAAAGTTCCGTATTTTGTCACAACGCCATTGTAGCTATTTAAAAAAGACACAGTTGGATGAAATGTAGTTCCAACAGTTATAGTAGTTAGCTTAGGGAGATCGGTCCAAAAATTAAACTATCTACAATACGAAATACATTTTATTATTTTAAAAATCTGAAACAGAAAACAACAAGAATTAAAAAAAAATACCCGTGAATATTTGTGGTTTCGAATAATGACATAGGATTGACTCACGGCGCCCCTTTTTACTTTTTACGGTGCACCAGGTTTCTAACATATCCCCTCGTAAATACGAGTACAGCCTGGGTTGTGCAGAAGTCACACTGGGAGAGTGTATTATACTTGTGCGATATATCAATGGTTTCTACCTTCATAAATTGACGAAGCTTCGTAGAGATAAATCATTGGTAACACGGGAATCTAAATGTATAGGACAGGGGCCGGCAACCTTTTCCTTTATGAGGACCACAAATTTTATATAGATATTGCGGGTTCGAGGGGCAAGATCACAAAAAATGTTACGTTGCGTCGGGTAAAAGGTCTGTGTGAGCCGCATCGAGCGAGTTGCCGACCTCTGGCAGGTATAAGGTATGGTACAATCTCATTATGATTTTGCTAACACGACCGTCTCTTCGTCCTAGCAGGTTACGATATAAGGGTTAAATTCGTTTTCTTACATATATTTACGCGTATATTTCTGTATATTATTGTCTAATATTCAAAATTACATACATAATTTTTAATAATAATTAAGGTAAATAAAAAATCGTTATTATTTAAGTTATCAATATTTTCACTTCCTTCGATAAATAACAACATTGTGAGTACCCTATAAAAAATTAAGGGTTTTCGAAGTCAACTAAGTTGCATTCGATAAGTGCCTGTGAAAAAGGCCCAAGTTCAACAGTGAGAAGGTTGAGTTGCAGTGATAATACCTATGGATTAAAACTATTCAAGTTTTTTACATGGCGTAAGTTAAAACTTGACAATAAATCCTACCTGATGGTGAATGGTGATGATGTCCAAGATACTTGGTGCAGTGACTGTCAAATTGTAGCTTCAAATAGTTATTAAAATTTTCATATCATCATCTTCATCATCTCAACCTGTCACGGCCCAATATTGAGCACAGGTCTCTTCTCTGAATGAGAAGGTTAAGGTTGTAGTCTACCACGAGGGCCACGTGCGGATTGGCACACTTCACACACCTTTGAGTTTTGCAAACTCCCCGGCATGCAGGTTTCCTCACGATGTTTTCCTGCACTGTCATAGCGAGTGACATTTAAATGCTTAAAACGCATATAACTTCGAAAGTCAGAAGTTTGCACCCTGGGATTCGAACCCGGACCCACCGAGTAGGAGACCGAATTCTTAACTAGGCTATTACCGCTTCACAATTTTCATATATTACGCAAGAATAAAATTACTGAACTGTACAATAAAGTATATTTTAATCGGTGAAAACTAATCCGTGATAAATTTTGACTAACTCGCACATTTAGTACGAGTTACTTCTGGGTACAAAATAAACAAATAAGTGTCTCGACTCATTATGTCCTGTGTTACAGGCAGAACAAAAATAAAACATTACTAATACCACCAAGAATTCATTCGTATCTAACATAAATTCCTCCCCCAGCTATACGAATCCCGAGATTTTCGTTTGTTGCCAACAAAGTTACAGGATAAATTAATATCGTTATAAAGCACACTGGTGTAACAGCACGAACCCAGGACCGGGTACTAGACATGGCGTTGAATTTATAGTTATTTCACAGCAGGTGACGCTACAAGACGCACGCGTTTTTATGGTAATGGAGTGGCGATGGTACTGACCACCCGATGATATGTGGTATTTGGTCGTGAACTGCCACATGCAGCTTGTCTGCGGTTAGGTGGTCTTGTTGTCAAGAAAATAGCATTAGAGATAATAACGCTTTGTCTGAAATGAAGAGATTTTTTTCGGGGCTCAGTGTACATTTTTAATAAGTATCAAAGTTCATTTTGAATTTGAACTGTGAACTAGAAACTTGAACTGTGAAAAATTTTATAATCCTCTGTCTGTGTAACGTATAAAAGGGGTTCAAACAATACTGACAGATACAAAATCTGGTCTGCGAAATTATCCAGTCAAATACTTATTCCAATAGTACTTAAACAAATATATAAATATCTCCGTTAAACCTCCAATCTGTTTAGCATTCCACGTCCAGCGATCAAGTTATCAGTTCCTGATCTTAATGTGTTCGTCTCTCCCATGTTTGATACAGTGCCAGGACTTTAATGAAATGAAAGCACTACTCGCAAATTTATTTACCTAAAAACGTATAAAGAGGATATTTTATATTAACTTACAATGGCCTTAGCCCATCGATGGCCTATTACTGACCACGGGTTTCTTCTCCAAACAGCAAGTACCTCTAGGCCTCCACAGTACCAGGTAAAACTTGTGCTCAGTAGTAAGACTTTAATTGAATTTCCACCCGAGTAGAATATAGGTGTCTTCAGGAATTAAGCTTCTTCTAAATTAAAGCGATTTACTATCGACGAACGCATCGTCACGTGTAACCGGGTGTGATCGTAGCCTTATAATAAATAAATATATAAAAATAAATAATAATTTATAATAAAAAGTGTTAATTTACTAACTAGGGTTCGTCCGCAGCGTCGCTTGCGTGGCATGTTGATAAAAAGTACTCTATATGTTATTCCAGACAATAATCTATCCCTCTACCAAATTTCATTCAGATCCGTTCAAAAGTATTTGCGTGAAGCAAACAAACAGCCATACATACAAACTTTCTCATTTATAATATCCTTAATAGAGCAAGATCCACCACATTTACGGAATAACAAACAAACAGACAGTTCTGTACTTATCTACTGATTAGTAAGACATCAACGTCTTGCTGCCAGATGGGCTATCAGACACGGGGCACCGTTGCCCACGGTCATTGTGCCACCTTGCACCTTAAGTCGTTTGAATTAAGCCAGTTAAGCCATTTGAATTTAGAACGTGGCTAGGGAGTAATGAGTTGATGTATGTGTTAGAATAAGGCAGCCGGCTGTAGATTTTTTTTAACAATGTGATGACGGTTAATCGTGCTCTAAATAACCGATTTTTTTATTCCAACCTGTAACTGTCCCACTACTGGGCTTGGGTCTGACAATGTAAGAGGTTTAAGCCATAGTCCACCACGCTGGCCCAACCCGGATTGATGTAATAGACACAAAAATATGTGTTAGTTGAATGTCGAATTTACTTTTTGAGAACTTTACCGAGAACTCTCAGTAGTAAAAAATCTCAAAATTTTACACCGTAACAAGTGATAATCAACTTTTGATTCGCATACTTTGAAAATGTGTGGTGCGCCCAGGATTTGAACCCAGAACGTCCCATTCAAGATGTTCAAGCCGTTAGGCTATCACTGTTTGCTTTGCATTACAAGACATTCCTCAGCGATAAAGACGGTGCAGACGAAAATAATTTATTATTACTCTTTAACCTAATGATATTAAATTATGGACGATGAAGGGAGTTGACGAAATCAGAGCAATCTCATAAAACTTATAAAGAAATTTTCAAGATCTTGTACGAAAATTTTGGTGTGAAAACAGCTATAAACATAATTTTGTATAATGGATGGTTGGGGAAGAATTCGGGGACAGCTGTTATGATTTTATGAGCTGTAAAAATAAAATAAACGAATGGATGGATATCTATACTAATAATAGAACTGCAGCAGGATACATTAAGTATTTTTTGAATATTTTGACGCTGGGAGGCTGTGTTATCTACACAGAGATCAAAACATATTTGTTTTTGGATCTGTTTGTTTATTCGAGCTTAACGCAAAAACCACTGGACAGATTTAGATGAAGCTTAGCATAGTTGTAGCTTAAAACCCAAGAATAGTTATAGGATATGTTTTTCCCAGAAAACTGCTTTGTTCCCGTGGGATAATAGTTTAAAGCTGGTATGTTAACTGAAACCGATGGACAACTATTCTTCCGAAGCTTCTAGTCCCAATATAAGAGTTAAAATAGGCGCTTTTACTATTTCACTAGTTTCTGGCTGTGACTTCGCACGTGTTGTTAAAATATAGCCTATGTATCCCAAACTATAATATATGTGTGCAAAGTTTTATTCTAAACAATTTAATGATTAGCGCATGTAGAAACGCAAGAATCCAATTTAGGAATGTCCAAATCATCCCAAGGGAAACTACAATCGGGATAAAATCATATGTTCATTTCCTGGATGTGTTCTATCCCTGTGCTAAGTTCCATCTGCATTCAACGGTTAACGCGTGAAGAAAATACAAGCATTCAAACATCTTCACAAACTTTGACATTTATAATATTAGTAGGATAACTTTTGAAAACTAAAGGTGCACACCGTTTGAACCCCGACACCTGTCTTTCGAGAGACCAACGACTAAACCGTGTTTTCAGTTCAGAAGTGACAAAAGTCTCCTTTTTTCCCGAAACCATTAATTTTGTCCTCACTAATAAATTTTGTTACAGGCACACTACGCCACTGAGCATTATTCTACATTGTATAAATCCGCAACTGGAAGACAGTGACCACGTTTCACAATAATTTCCCAACAGTGGGCTAAACCACAACACTTGTACGTGGTATTTAACTCGCCATACGCCAAATTTCGCAATAAATTATTCAACGCGCATACCCGCATTATGCGTTATTAACATCGTCGGTTTAATTTCAATATTCTTGTACAATTTTTTCTGAAATATGGTGGTTTCTTTTGAGCCTGATTTGTAACACCGGTGTAATTGATTCAAATTCGAAACTAAATTGTAAAAAAAATTTTAGTCACACAATTTTCTGTTGTACAACACATGTTTGTTACGAATTAATGTTTGTAGTAATATTATTAATGCGTAAAAGGGAGTTGTTGGTCAGAACTTACATACATACATATGTATATAGTAACTATGTAGAAAACTCCCATAGCGTGATTCAGGTTTCCTGTGACGTCACCATGTGACGTAAGCGTTATCGCTACATGTATAATATTGATTTTTATTAAATAAATAAAAAATAAATAAATTAATGAATACCTACTTAAAAGAAATAGAACGGTCTTTGAAATATAAATGAAGGAATTATAAAATGATAAAGTATTGTTTGGTACTTTTTATACGAAACAGAAACAGCTTATAGGAATTTTATAGGTATTTTGTAATATAATTTTCATTCACACTGTCAAGGTGTACGCTTTAAACTACTGAGATATCGACTATTGTTTTAATTTCGGTTCACAAGTCTACTAGAAGGCACTAGTCACTCAGAATTAGGCTATGATATTTTGAAGAAATACATTATTGTGAGCTTTTTTGTTCCATTGAATTTCAAGTCACAAAATTCAGTTCAAAATTTGAAACGTGATGGATATACATATATTAATTATGTCTCGAACAGTAATAATGTCTAAGTATTTTAATATCAATAACAGTTCGTTCGAAGTAAAGTCAAGTTTTTATTTACACCCATCGATCGCCATACAGTCTGTCCGCTTAAGACAATTTATTATGAAAATGTCCGTATCCTGATTATATGTTTAACATAATTAAGTATTTATTCAAATGTATTTAAAACAAACACAGCCGGTTCACAATGAGTGGGTGTATTCGATCTGTGTGATACCGCCCTTATATTAATGTGGTTTAGTACTTTATTTCTATGATAAGGTTTACTATACACTATCAGGCAGAGGAACGGTGTTTTTTGTTCTTGTGTCTGACGTGTAATTATTTTGGTAGTTTTCTTCTGTAAGTATATAAATATTGTAATTTTTATTTTTCTTATATTTTCACTTTTTAACTATGTAAAATTATTAATAATTTTTTTCTCGGTTTTGTCATGGTGAGAAAACTATAGAATTTTTTATTATTGGTGTAATACAAAATTGTCCCATTACTGGGCTAGCATCTTCATTCAGTGCGAGAGGTAAAGACCATTGTGTAGCACGCTGGTGGAGTGCGGATTGTTAATTTTAACTTTATTTTTTAACTATCGGGGCCCGATAATGGAATTAGGAGGGGATTAAAAATTAGTCAGCAAAATATCTAATTCATAATTTTTGATAATAAAATATTAATGTTGTAAGGAATAGAAAAAAAATATACGTAAATATAGTATGTAGGTTTCTGGTATTTTATGAATGATTCATTCATTTTAACCCATCACGGCCTACTATTGAGCACGGGTCTCTTCTCTAAATTAAAAGGTTAAGGCCATAGTCTACCACGCTGGCCAAGTGCGGATTGACTTCACACACCTTTGAGTTTTGCAAACTCCCCGGCATGTACATAGGTTCCCTTACGATTATTTTCTTCACCGTTAAAGTGAGTGAGATTAAATGCTTAAAAACGCACATAACTCAGAGAAGTTAGGAATGCGCGCCCTGGGATTCGAACCCAGATCCCCCGAGTAGGAGGCCGAATTTTTAACCACTAAGCTATCACCGCTTTTAATGGATAGCTCCTATTAAATACACTCAAACACTCAAACATTACACATACACTAAAACACACGCCACACATTACTGACGGAGCATAAAAAAATTAACACAAGATGTTTCACGATTTTTATTTCAATTTAATTCAAGAAAGTGGTTACATTAAGTACATGCAGCATCACCATTCGTATTGGAGCAGCGTGGCACAGTATGCTCCAGGTCAGTCATAAAAACCGTTCTCAATAGTGGATCATTATTGGCTTAAACCTACATTCCTTAGTTTCATTAGTTATGATGTTGTACCTATGTATACATCTACAAACTCCTTTATCAATATTTCTACCCAAAGGTTGTCTGGAAAAGATCGCTGATTAGCGATAAGACCGCCTATGGTGTCACTAAAATATTCTTGAGATTTTTTTAACTGCTTCTCCTAATTTGCACAATACAGAGTATATGATTGTTTGAGATAAGGGAAAACGGATACGACGGCCCGATTCGCGTGTCACCCACCTAATTCGCAGATTTGACTTTTAAAACAGTTTAATTTTGGTAGTATATGAAAGTGGTTATAGTTATTGCAAATTATTAATGAAGTGTGTTTTAAGAATTTAATCGGTTAATATATTGAAGACCGCCTGCGGTTTGTAAGGTGCGGCTTCGTTTTACGTGTTTTAATTAATCGGAATTATTAATGTATCTTTTACGTGGTTTTGAGTAAATTTTTAATATAATTCCGTAGATGAATGGATTTTATAAGTTGGCCAAGTTTCTTACAGCTACAAAAGGTTTTGCAGAGAAATACGCTTGGATAGAACTGAGTGTGAAGTTTATAAGATTCAATTGTAAAAATTTTAGTTGAATATTTTATCGTCATTGTGTATTCATTCGTAAAAGTGCAGTTTAGTTAGGTTAAGTTAACAGATAGACAGATTTACTTTCGCTTGTATAATATTAAAAGGACGAAACGTTGAAAAGATATTAAATACTAGCTTCCGCCCGCGACTTCGTCCGCGTGGAATAGTTACTTTGGGCTAACGCAAATTTTAAACCCGCGACTTCGTTTCTGTCATACATGATTTTTGCGAAACTTTAACCATTTCCGCAGCGCACGAAAGAAAGCTCTCAATAGAAAAAAGACCGTTTAAAAATTCTTCATTGATGCTCTGCTCTTATTGATCTTAGCATGATGATATATAACCTATAGCCTTCCTCGATAAATGGGTTACCTAACACTGAAAGAATTTTTCAAATCGGACCAGTAGTTCCTGAGATTAGCGCGTTCAAGCAAACAAACATACAAACTCTTCAGCTTTTTAATAATGTAGATATTTTCAGTGACATTACGCAACAAAAATTGTAATACTATATTAAATCGGTATCTATCTAAAACTTTGTGTTCATGTAAAATATTCAGTTATCTCTAAAAATGTATAGACTTATAGTTTCGGCCCGTGGCTGTGCCCTCCTAGTATACTGATAAAAGTACCCAATATAATCAATCTCAGTGCATATATGAAATGTAATGAAATGAATTATTAAAACTTCTCCTCTTTCTCTGTTTCTCCCCGTCCTTCAGCCATCCTTCTTCCCGTTATTTTTCTGCAACCCATTTCTTTTATATTAAATGAGCGCTTGACTACGAAACCACCTGATGGTAAATGCATCGTAGTCTTTGACGTTGAAGCGCACTAACATAGTAAAAGCCTATTCACTCTTGACTTGAAGACATTTACATTATAAATATCTATATAAGTATGTATTTTAAAGTATATATGTATGTTTATCAGTTGTCTGATCACCATAGTACAAGCTACCGCTTAGTTTGGGGTCAGATGACCGTGTGTGAGTTGTCCAAAGATATTTATTATTATTTATTTATTATAATCAAATAGAAATACCGACGCGGTCAACTTATTCCATTTCTTCTTCGGATAATGAAGAGGACCCATCCTGAAGTAGTATGTTGTTGGTGTATCTGGAGTCAGTATCTCTCGTTATAGATCCCAGTTGCTTTAGCAATGTCACTTTCTTTATTTCTTTCTCCTTCCTTCTTTTTGCTACCTGTCAGGCGGACAACGTATTTGTAACATCTTAGTCTGGTGTTAATAACACTGTCTTTGGGCGTCGAGAAGGGCCTCGACCACTCTGCTTCTTTGCCTGGTTATAAAAAAACTCCGTTTAGTAGTTTTTGTATGATAGTAACAAACAGCCATACATTCTTACAAACTTCCTTTAAAATATTAGGAAGCAAGTAATACTATTAAGGTACAGTGTGCAAAAAAATCCGATCATTACAACTAGTGTACCGACTTCAATAATGAACCAGTATTAAATTAATACGGGCCAGAATTAAAGTTGCATCGGGTGAAAATTATTTACGAGCGCATTTAAATTGCACCAATTTTGAACAAATTACGCACGGTGCGTAATCGTTCCTCTAATTACGTAATTTGGACGCGCCATCTTGAATTTGAACGGAGATTTTTAAATTTTTTTGCTGACGGTTTTTTTAATGAAGTCACCTTAAATTTAATTATGGACTGTCAAACATAACGCGTCTTTATTTAAGATGGTGTAAAAAATAAATATTACTGAAATCCTAGTGATGTGAACGTTGGTCTCATCGAACGTTGATCCTGGGATGTGAAGCGCGCCCATGTAATTTTCAAAGTAAGATGTATCAAAAGTCGATTATCACTTGCTACGGTGAAGAAAAACATCGTGAAGAAACCTGCACTCCTGTTCTCCATAAGTATCTCAAAGGTGTATGAAGTTCAACAATCGAGACTTGGCCAGCGTGGTAGACATGTAACCCTCACATTGAGAGACCAGTAGTGGGAGAGTTGCATCAATAGACCAATATACACGTGTGTTCAACTATGGAGATCCAGAGGTCTTCGCTGCTCCACTATGGGCAAAGGGTTAATCTTTTTAATCCAAGCAAAGTTAAACAATCGAGACTTGGCCAACGTGGTAGACTATTTTTTAATTATTTATGGTTATTTTAATTATTTATGATTATTTTAATTATTTTTGATTATTTATGATTATTTTAATTATTTATGATTATTTTACTTTCTAATCCAAGCTTTGCATAATACTCTTACAAAACAGTATTATTATCTGATTAGCCGTTTCTGATTAACGGGCACAATGTTTAACCGATAATAAATAAAAAATTGTAAAAATCAATATGTTAGGTTATATTCCATACTCAAAAACACGACAACAATTTTCCCAAAATACCTTCCATGTACAGACAGCGAATAATTATAGATATTACATTAAATATATAACTTTGTGGGTCAAAAATAGTAAATTATTTATTAACCTGATCTATAACATATTAACGTATTTAATTTAATGATATCATTATAATAATTATAAGGTGTCTTTCATTATAGATGTTTCCTGTATGTATGTATGTATGAGTCATCGAGGTCCAAGCTTTTAGATAAATTTGTAGTATAAGATGATACATACTTGGTAAAGTGGTTGTGATAAGGAATCACTATTCTGACAATGGATGAATGAATGTTTGAATGAATAGATCGATTAATGAATGAATGGATGGATGAAAAAATTGATCAGTTAGTAATTGAATGGATGGATGGATGAATATGGTTATGATGATTTGTTTATATAGTTTCATTATAGATGTTTCCTATGAGTGCGTCATGGAGGTACAAGTTTTATAAATAAAAGAATTATACAACTATACGACAGTTGGTAGAGTGGTCATAGTAAGGAATCGCTATCCTGACGATGAATTAATGAATAAACGGAGAGATTGATGAATGACTGGATAGATTAATGAATGAATAAATGGATAGATGAATGAATAATACAGTTTTATTATAGATGTCTTCTGTATGTATTATATGAGTCATAGAGCTACACGTTTTAGGATAAGCGAGTAATATAAGATGATACATACTACACCCAAATGATATAGATGAATGAATGAATTGTTGAATGAATGAATGGAAGATATGAATGAATGGACAGATAATTGAATCAATTATTTAAGTTTTATAAACGTTAGCATAACAAAGTAATAGTTCTCTGTGGCCAGCATTATACTAGGTTTACGCATAAACTTGATGGAGACAGAATTCTAAATAATATTAACGACTGTGTTTCCCGTGAGTAAGACAGAGATAGATTATAATCTGGAACAACACTACTTTTTGGCAACACACCATGCGGATGAAGTTGTGGGAAGAAACTAGTACAATATTATATATATATATATATATATATATAGTAAATTAGTGCCTGCTGCAACAAATTTTATCGTCATTTGAAGTTTCCTGCCAGTTTTCGTATACTGCAGAGGTGCACCTTACCGCCGTATTCATAATAATTGATAAGTTAATATCACAATTAGGTCAGTAAGAGGATGGGTGACCGGTGGTAATTCATGAGCGGTTACATGCTCGATGGGCACGTAAAGCCGTGGGTCTCGCCTGTTATCGTTAGATAGCAATCGTTAAGCCACGTCAGAGGTGTTTGCGATTAAAAACATCCGATACTTGGGTTGGCCACTAACTCCTCCACCAATCAGCAATAGAGCTGCATGATGGAGTATGCTCTAGGCTCAGTGTAAGGAAAGATGCTCAATGCGCCATCGATGAACTGAAGTCAAGTGACACAATTTTCCCAGATTATTAACTGTCAAATAAAATCACATAAAAATTCCCCATAAATAATACGACCCTTTTATTCCCATAAAATAATTTATAAACGACTTTCGTACAGCTATAACAATTAATTTATTATGATTTATATCAAGAATACATAATGATGTATACTGCGCGCATGTATTAAGTAAACTAATATATGTTTGGGCGTTTCGAAAGACTTTTCTCGAGATAACCTTTTGTTGTGATAAATAGCTCAATTAGAGCCGCTAACGGGTGTGGACGAACTATGTTCTAAGACCCTTGTTGGAAAGTGGGCGATGAAATGCTAGCTATTTAGTTTATGATCTTCT